>JAWQFJ010031193.1:0-10000 GCA_034096865.1 Theodoxus fluviatilis
ATACAAATGGATTACACAAAGTTTGGAACAACATTAGGGCAACACCAGAAGCCTATTGAGAGTTTTACTCCAAACATTGCCAGGGCACTTCAGAATTACCTTCCTTTGTCAGGTGGTTACCTTTCAGGAAACATAAATATGGGTAATAACAAGATATTTTCATTAGCTGACCCCACAGGAGACACACAAGCCACAAATAAACAGTATGTGGACAGGATAATGTCTGCTCTTGCGATTTCAGCAGAAAACACATTTATAAAGGTTGCCAGAATGAATAAGATGGAAGCACGTTTGGATTTAGATGGCAAACAACTCGTGAATTTAGCTGAACCAACTGGAGATAGAGATGCAGCAACTAAGTTTTATGTTGACGCCACAACAGGCTTTGATGGTGATATGAAAAGAAAAAAGATAGTAAACATGGGACCCCCCACAGAAGGCAATGATGCAGCTACCAAATAGTATGTAGAAGATGAACGCCCCAAATTACTATGGGTAACTGATGGTAAATCAGAGACAGAGCATACATTTCTAAGAGAAGTCATTTTCAAAAACTCCGATGTTGTTGATAAAGGCAGAAAAACCGTTGAAGTAACTCAAAAGCTGAAAGTTGTGGCTATCTTGCCTCAGAGCTATTTCTTGAGTTCTCATTAAGAGCAAAACTATTGTATGGTCAAGTCCATCTCTTTAGTCATCCAGAAGGATACCTAAAATATAAATAACATGTTATTTATGGCACTACTACTGAACCAAGTACTTTAGAACCTACTACTGAAAGGAAATACTATCTGTGTGGAACTCAGGGTTCCCCAATAACATGGCGTGTTGTAAAAGGGCATTTCTTTCATAAGAGTGTTGGTATTGGATCTAATTGGCCTAAGTTTCGTCTCCACCAGTTAAGTATCACTCTCGGTTTGGCACATCATTTGTTATATCATTTGGGATTGAGAATTAAATTACTATTTGTGGCATAATTACTATTAGTACTTAATTATAGCGTCCATCGCTCATTTAGAATTTTGACTGTAAGAGATTTAATAATTTGATTTGTGATTTTGTGTTCCCCAGCTCTCATTTCAGATTTGTTCTATCTCTGTTTGTATGAGAGAGTGGAAGAGTGCGAGTTAGCAGGTAGAGTTTACCCCTAGACATAAACGACCCAGATTATTAACTTAATTAATTGAACCTAACTGGTCACAGATGGCGTCTCTCTTCTCGGGATTTTGTACGTGAATGTAACAGATGGAGTCTTTTATTATGGGAATTTTTTAGATTTCATACTGGTCATTCTTTAGAGGAAATAGCGAGAGTTTCTGCTGAGAGGTTTGACCTAGATTGGCTGGTTGCGCCCTGGAGTGTGTTGTTGTTATGACATGGCCTGCCCATTTGTTTTGATTCACCTTTGCTCTTGTGGTATGCTGCACTGTGTGACCCTGTTTGGCATTCTTGTTTGGGCTTGCTGGAGATCATGCAGTTTGTGGTGTTTGGATGTTTGCTGATTTCTTAGCGTTTGTGAGGATAGCATATTTTCACAATGGTAGATGAAGGGGAGTTGCCAACGATTGAGATGATCTGTTTTTTGGATAGGGCATGTTTGGAGTTTTTGATCGAGGGGTTTGGTTTGAGTGCAGGCGAGGGGGCTACTGTAGGCGACTTGCGAGAGATTTTGTTCAAGTTCAGAAGAACAGAAATAGCGGAGAAGTGGGAGAAAGAAAGATGTGAAACAGAGGAGAAGTGGGAGAATGAAAGACGAGAGAGGGAGGAGAAGAGAGCAGAGAGAGAGAGAAGATCAGGAACCGGGAGTTGAGGAAAGTAGAGGCTATGGAGAGAGAGATGGAAAGAAAGGTGGAGGAGTGGGAAAGAGAGAAAGCGAGGTTAACGCTCGAGTTAGCAAAGGAAAGAGAGGTACCTGTCGCTGTGCACCATAGTACAGTCTCGGAGATTACGTTGTTGCGGTCTGGGGTTCTTGCAGACTGGGGAGAGTCGGACACTGGGAAGAGAGTTCTAGTGACAGGTTTTGGTAGTGGAGTTGTGTTGGCATATGTTGACAGTAGTAGTTTTTCTGTTCCCTTGCATAAAGTAAGGCTGAACATGAATGATTACTGTGGTCACGCAGTAGTTGGCGTGTTGAGACAGTTATCTTCCTCAAGTGTGGATGTGTTGTTGGGAAATGACTTGGCTGGTCGGAGGGTGGTGGTCAGTTCAGAGGAAACTGCATGTGTCTCGTATGAGATGTCAGAGCCTGTGTTGCTCGGGTCCCTCCAGAGTGGAGAGATTGAGTCTGAGAAAAGGGATGATGGGATTCTCCCTGATAGAGTGTTGACTCGATCCACCCGGAAGAAGAGGAAGTGTTTGGAGATAGAGAGTAGGGATGATGGGATTCTCCCTGGTAGGGTGTTGACAAGGTCCACCCCTAAGAGGATGGCTAGTACAAAGGTATAGTTGGAGGACCAGCTACCTGAGACTGGTATGAAGGCAGAGTGCACTATGAGGGAAGAAGTGCCAGTGGAGAGAGGAGACAAGGCAAGTGAGATGCCGCATCTGTGTTCATCACCCCCTGCTGATGGTGACAGATGTGAGCATGAGCCAGCAGTGGTCAGGCTAGCGAGCTGTGAGGTGTGTGCTAGTTGCCCAGTGGCGAAAGTGGAAGGTGAGGGCGAGTGTGTAGAGACTAATGTGGAGTTAGGAAACTCGTTGATGTCGCCCGTGTTGGGTGGTGGTCGGCCTGACGACAGAGAGAGAGAGAGTGACAAAACTCCAGGATGTTTCCTGAGAGAAGGGGTGTTTGAGCTTGAAGGCCAGCCCTGGGATGCTCCTGTGTCAGAGAGGTGTGAGATGAGCCCACTAGAGAAAGTGGAGGAGGAAGGTGTGAGTGTGAGAATGGAGAAAGAAGTAGAGGTCGAGGGAGGGACAGAGGTGAAGCCTGAATCTTGTGAGGAGGCAAGTGTGGAAAGGCTGAGAGAAGGAGAGATACAGAGGGAAGAAAGAGATGTGCATTTGCAGACTAGGGCTGAGTCTAGTGTAGCCCCAGCTCGCAAAAGTGTGTGCTGACCAGTGTTCAGAGGGCAGCCCAACTGTAGTGGCTTGCCACATTGGTAGTAGTCTGGCAGTGTCACAACTGGAGCACTGCGAGTCTAGTCTAGAGACTAGTGTTGTCTCCCCTGAAGAAGGAGCACTTGAGTCATTTCAGTCGGAGAAATCAGGGGAAACGAATGAGTGTGTTTTCTTTCCTGAGTGATTTGAGAGAGGAAGTGTTGAAAGCGATCACATGTGCTGCCGAGAATCGAGGAGAAGCGAGACAGCAAGAGAGGAGATGGTTTGACTGGAGAAAGAGGAAGAAGAGTTTGAACTCTGAGAGATGGATGAATGGGAGTGAGTGAGGGAATGGGTGTGTTGTCGTTTGCAAGTGGTTTGTGAGAGACTGCTAGTGTTTTCACTATGAGTTGGTGTCATTGAACAGACACCCGTGCTGCTCATTTAATACATAGCCTTCCTGATGATCATAGTTTAGACATATCGTTCTTAACGGTATTGTTGTTGTAAACACTGGTTGTGGGAAAGCAGCGAGTTTGATAGATTAGTCATCTGATTTGCTTCGCAGTCTAGTGACTCGTGTAGATGATATTTCTGTTGTTGTGGAGCTGTTTAGAGTTCACTTCTTTAGGACTGTGAGATTTATCTCCAGTGGAGCGGTGTTGAGACTGACCAACGTTTCTCCATGATATGTTTGTTGGGTGAAAGTTGGCAGATGTGTTTTTTTATGCAGAGTTGATATTCTAATCAGGCTGTTGAGGGAGTGACGTGTATTGTCAGCACCCCGGCGCTTGCCGCGGGGAGAGAGTGTGTCGCAAGTGTGAGGGTCGACGCGAGAAAGGTTTTCATAGCCTGAGGGAGTTTGATAGGCCCATGTAATGGTCCACATAATTGGCAAGTGCCAATGATCTGAGGTTGTAGTTTGAGTGGAGATGCTGCGTTGTGACTGACGTGTGTTGCAGATGTGTTGTACCACTTTGCTGTGAGAGGTCTTGATGGTGTTGGAGAGGTGTGGTGAGAAGGACTGTGTTCAGTCTGTGTTGAGTGGTTTATGGTGAAGTTTTCATAACTCAGGTGAGTTAGTGTGCTGGACGGAATCCAGGGTGGAAATCTTCAGTTTTTACACGTAGTGTGTGGAATCCCTGTGTCACGAGCAAGGATTGTTTTCTTTGTGGAGTGAGTTATCGCTACGGGGAGTGTAGCTGATGCTCTATCTGGCATTAGAGTTGAGTGACCTTGAGGAGACTTCTGTCTTGTTTTGCCTTATTGGTGATTGAGTGTTGGTCTTCTGAATAGCGGCTCACTGGTGTTATGATGTTTGAAGAGTGTAGAGGAAGAGTAGCAATACATAATTGTCTACCTTGTCTCATGGCCGAGACCAATGAGAGGGAGGAGATAAAAGGAAGTTGTCGTCTCTTTTGTGTTAGCGACGGAAGTTCGTGTTTTTGCCATTGTGAATGGAGACGCATTGTTTTTCATTTACTTCCTTCCCCTGTGGGTACGGGGATAAAGAATTGGCCCACCGCGTCACCCTACGCGTTTCGTAAGAGGCGAATAAATAGGAATAACTAAGTATAACCTAACAAAGTAAATTCAATTGAAGTTCCATGGTTTCTTGGTTTGTTTACTCTGGAGCGTTCCAGTGATTTTTGCGAGTGGTGGTCTCTGGTCGTAGATAAAAGTAAGTTACATTGCTGTCTCTCGTCGATGAATCTTGAAAGCAGTTAGTGCGAAGAGTGGATATGTTAGATGGAGGCCTGAGATGTGTTTGTGTACCTGTTGTCTCGGCCGTGCTGGAACTGGCGGTTCCTTCAGATAGCACGGAATTCAGTCCGTTGTTTATCCCTTCATAGGGAGACGTAGTACTGTAGTTCTTAGTTTCTAGATCTAATGGGTTGTTCCCCCCTAGTGGCTGTGGGTTTTTTTTGTTCTTCTTGCCGGAGTTTTGGTTTCCAGAGGTGTGGCTCGGATGTGTCGCTGCTGCTGTTTGGGTCTGGGCTCTGCCAGGTTTGTCGGTTCTTTTAGACAGCACGGAACTGAGTCTGTTTCGAGACCTGTGCTGTCTGATTCCTCTCATGTCTTGTGTATCCTCTTTTTTTCACAGACCTCGGTATCTTACACGTCATGAGTAGTCATTATCACTCGAAAATTTCAAGGGGCATTGGAACGTTTTCATCACTCCTTGAAGGAGAGGCTAAGATGTTGTTGTGGCGGTGAGCCTCGCAGGTGGCCTGATGGCGTCCCGTTTGTGATGGTTGCAGTTTGAGATTCTGTCCAGGAATCTTTAGGGTTTAACCCCTTTGAGCTTGTTTGCTACTGGTACGGAGGCTTCGTGCCATTGGAGAATGTAGCGTGTTGATTGTGTAAACTCCTGGTGAGGCAGAGGAATGTCTCTGCTCGTGTTTATGGTTTATTTATTGTGATGATCTTGTTAATGAAAAATTTCATCTCATAAAATTTTTCTCATTGAGGGAGGGAGGTGTGTGGCGAAATCACCTTTCCTCACTGTGTTGTTGTTTGGTTGATCAGTGGGGTGGGATAGTTAAATCTGCCAAACCATACTGTAGTGTAGAGAGATCTGCCAAACCGTGTGAGTGCAGTGAAAAACGCCCTGTTTATTTAAGAATTGTGAGAGGCAAGAAGTAAACGAATCCTGACCCTTGCCTGATGAAGGAATTAGTTAATAACACGTTTTATTTGGATTTTAAACGCATCTTGGTTGATGTTTCGAGACTGGCCAATCATCATGGAATCTTCAGAGAGCTGTCAAATGATGTTGCTTGGTTGACTGAGCAATCAGGAATGATTTGCTACAGACATGTGACTAAGTTTAGTATTTATACGACTGAACAGTGATTGGTTAATTGTGTGAGATCGAGACTCAAGATCTCTCAGCGGTGTTGCGATTGGATGAGAAACGCCTAGAAGTTTTGGCGGGCATATAAAATACCTGTGCGTTACAAGACGGGCGCGCTTGTCTTATTATTTTCATGGAACAGACCCACTTAGGTATAGCGCCCTGTTCAAGAAGTTATCCACATGGCATCTGCTGCATCAAGATGAAAGGTTGACTCTCCACGACTGAAGTAATTGGATTACTTCATATCTAGACTCTGCACGCTCAAAGTTTGAAGTCCCAGGTCATGCCGGAGTTCTGAAGCCCTCGTCACTGAAGAAAACAGACCCACCAACTTCCCTCCATCAAGAAGCGATGAAAGCCGTCTCCCCAACTAGAAGGCACTGCAGAGTCCTCTACCAGTTAAGAAAATGCCTCACAGCAAAAGTTTCCGTATGAGAGGCGTATCGTCAGCTCTGCACACGTGTCGTCTGCTACAAGCCAACACTCGTACTGTGCGTGCCAGCGCTGGAGAGAGAGAGAGGGAGAGTGGCCCACGCCGTAAGCGGACTCGCTCGCCCCTGCAGCTCGTCCACATGGCCTAATCTACGCGTCGTTTCAAGTCACCACTGCCAGCTTCCAAAGCCGTCTCACTCTACCCAGCAAAGAGAAGAATTGTCGTCTGTTTTCCGCAGGCCAGAGAGTCTGCCCTTTGCCTGACAGGTTCACTGGGGTGAAGGTACATCTCCACTCTGGACTTTTCGTCGGTGTGTGTGTGTGAGTGCATCCCGTGCACCGGATAACCCATATCCCCCTCCCCCTCCCTCACCTCACCACTTGTCACGCACGGCCTGCAAGCACCACTAATGTGACCTCGAATTGGCCTAAGTTTCGTAGCTACCAGTTAAGTATCACTCTCGGTTTGGCACATCATTTGTTATATCATTTGGGATTGGGAATTAGATTACTATTTGTTGCATGATTACTAGTAGTACTTAATTATAGCGTTCATCGCTCATTTAGAATTTTGACTGTAAGAGAATTAAAGAACGTGATTTGTGATTTTGTGTTCCCCAGCTCTCATTTCAGACTTGTTCTATCTCTGTTTGTATGAGAGAGTGGAAGAGTGCGAGTTAGCAGGTAGAGTTTACCCCTAGACATAAACGACCCAGATTATTAACTTAATTAATTGAACCTAACTCATCACACTTCTTCTGTCAAGAATCTTGGTGTCACCCTAGAAACTAACCTCTCAATGAAAAAACACATCTCTTCAGTCTCAAGCACCTGTTATTTTCAACTCCGCCACATTGCCACCATCCGCAAGTACCTCACCAAAGGCGCCGCAACCAAACTTGTCACTTCTGCTATTCTGTCTCATCTCGACTACTGTAATTCTCTTTTTGCTGGACTCCCCTCATGTTCTATCTCGCGTTTACAGCGTATTCAAAACCCCTCTGCACGCCTTATACTAAAGAAGAAAAAGAAAGACCACATCACCCCTATGCTACATGACCACCATTGGCTACCTATTTCAGACAGAATCAAATACAAGCTCAACACGCTCACATACAAATGCCTCAACAATCTTGCTCCTTCCTATCTGTCTACCTCTCTCAAACTCTGTAATCCTGTCCGATCACTCCGCTCTTCTCTAGACACTCTCAGACTCGACATCCCGCCACAAAGACTCACAACCATAGGCGGACGCTCCTTCACATTCCAAGCGCCCACCCAATGGAACGCACTACCTCTCAGCCTTCGTCAGAAACCAACCTTAACTTCTTTTAAATCTAGCCTAAAAACCTTCCTTTTTCCCAAAACGGAGAAAGAGTAAACTCCACCATACCATCCATCACTGTTGCAATGCAAACATGGTACCAAAGCAAGCCATGTACGTTAGTATATATTGTAATTATTATCTTATGTTATGTGTATATATGTTTGATTGTTGTTTGCATGTTTGCACCTGCCATAATGTTTTGTATTAGGGTGTGTATTCTTTCTTTATGGGTGTGAATGTGTGTGTGTGCGCTTTGAGTCGCCTAAGTAGTGAGATATGTGCACATTATAAATTATCGTATTGTTATCATTATTATTTTATTAAAAAGTAAACAGTTGGATAATTAGGGATGGGCTGGCCACCCCAACTTGTAAACTACTGGTTAACTCTGGCCTGGAAGTTTCTGAATCTGTGAAAAGGTTTATTAAGCGTGACAAAAGGACAGAAGAGAGAACACACGACAGTTAAGGTGAGAGCATAACAAGAAGATAGGAGAGTCATCCTTTGTAAGAAGTGAGTCCTCTGCGGCACTGCTCATACACTGAGGTTGTTTGCTGATTGTCACCGCTGTGTAACAGCCAGTGCGTTAAAAAAAGGTTTATCAAGAACGATCATCGGAGTTTGTGAACTTTAACTTCTCGGCCCAAGCTAGGAAACACCTCGAAACATAATATTGCGAAGAGATGCGTGCAGCACATAAAATAAAGGCAGAACAAATCATAAAACAACACAGAAAAGACACAAAGATAGACAAAAACCCAGACTTAATAAGGACCAGCAGACAGACAGACAGACAGACAGACAGACATTTAGACAGACAGACTTTTAGACAGACACACAGCCATACATACATACAGACAGACAGACATGTAGACAGACAAATAGACAGACAGACACGTAGACAGACGCACAGACAGACAGACAGACATTTAGACAGACGCACAGATACACTGCCACATTTGGTGTAAGAGCTAAAAGCCCGCGACACAAACCGACAATAAAAAGAAAGCAAATAGGAGATATTCTTTCCTCAGTCACTAAATCGCATTTAAGAACAAACACGTCACAAATAGAATTTAACATAAAACAATTGACTCAATACAGATATACGCCTTACAATACAAAACTCTATCTCATTAAATCTTTAATATAAAAAAGAAGAAAAAAAAACAACTAATACAATTATTACCACAACCACTTTAAAAACCGCACTGTGGCACCCAGGATGCCAAAACCCTGCTAATCCTGCCAGAGCTTCTGTTTCCCTCCGAACTTTGAACCCCCCAAAAAGGCGAACCAAAGAAATTAAATGTAGATTTAAATTAATATGTACAATGTATATTCAACTTAAGAAATTGACGCAGACATAAAACCTTTTTTTAAACCGTACAGCAGTCTAACGGAGATTTATACATTTTAGTCCATCATCTTCTCCCCTCTTTCTCTTGAAATGCCGCACTCCTTAAAAACAACTTCCTGCGCTAAACACAGTGGAAAATAACGTAACTTTCGTGCAAGAGATAACACCACCAGGGTGACAAAGCACGTGTAACAGGGACGCAAAAACAATAGTCCCGAGATAACCCGTGAAAATCCAATTACGGACAATTAAACTACAGAGTGCTTTGCTCAACGAAACATTTCCAATAATCCAACTCAGGCATTCCTGGCAATAACTGCACGCCATGTTTTTCCTTAGCACGGACCTGGTCAGCAATCGCCGTGATTAGTAGAGAAAAAAATTGTTGGACTCTCCAATACCTCCTGTCTTGCTCCAACAGCACAGTCGAAGAAATCTGAGATGGACGAGTTCCAGTTTACACATACCTGAACTTGAGCATGGATTGCTCTGAACATTTGATTCAGTTTTTACTAAAGCCCGTGTTTTTCTAAGACTTCACAAACAAGACTTGTCAACAGAATCAAATGCCTTGCTATAGTCCACAAATGCAACACAGTTTTCCGCGATCGCCACCATTCATATGTTTCGTCACTATGGCATGGAGTGTGAACACATGGTCAATCATGGAATGCTCAGATCTAAAACCTGCTTGCTCAGGACACATCTTATTTCTCTCCTCTGCCCAGACTTGGAGAGGTTTTGTCAGGATAGAGGTAAAGACGTTATAAACAAAGCTCATTATGGATTTGCCCCCATAGTTTGGGGGTCTAACCCGTCTCCACATTTATATAGTGGAGTGATGATTAATTTTCCCGTCTCCAGGAACATGTTGATGTTCTTACAGCTGGTTAATGAGCGTGACTACGAAGGTACACTGTCAGCGCTTGCCAATTTCAGGCGTTCACCAGTATTTCCATCAAAACCAGCCAACTTCCCAGACATAATT
>JAWQFJ010031193.1:15000-20000 GCA_034096865.1 Theodoxus fluviatilis
GACTGGACATTGTCGTTGCTGCTATTGTCGTCGTTGTTGTTGCTGTGGTTGTTGTCCTTGTTGATGTCGCCGTTGCTGGTACGGATGTAGTTGCTGTCATTGTTTGTGTAGTTACTGTTGCTGTTGCTTTCGTGATTGTTGCCGTTGTTGTTGCTGCTGTTGTTACTAATATGCTGTCATCATGGTTGATTTAGACTGATGTAAGTTGATATCCTTGACCGCGTATTGTGATTATGTGCTAAGCGTGCAAATTTGATCAGAAGACATTTTGTTTTTGTTTTGAGTTCCAATTCAACGAAGCCACAATGGAAGAGAATCTCATGCGTCATCAAGGTAAATGGCAAAGAAGAGGTCACTGTGATCGTCGCCTACTTCTACTATGGTGAGTCCCAATGTCAAGGTCATTCCTCCAACATGCCTGACCACTTTCGCGTGTGAGAGCAGGCGTGACGTCATTTTAGTCCACGAGAGACTTCGCCTGCTGGCGAAACAGTCTCTAGCACAGTTGACATCGAGTGATGGAAGGATTTCGACCAAAAATTTCAAATGAGGGTCAACTGAGAGGCTTGTGGGATAGCCGATCTGCTCCCCGACATAAACCGTTAAAGTAGTTCTGAGACTATTTCGCTAGAAACTCATTACTTACTTTTGTTGAGGCAATAAACAAGCGTTTATTCGATAAAATGGAATGTTTATATGAAATGGAAACATGTTTTGACATCTAATTGATTTCTGTTAAAAGTGGAGAGAAAAATAGTATCAGAACGAATTATTTTTGGCGTAATGCTGTCCTGCGAAGGGTCAAGTCAATTACGCATTCATTGCGAACTGTGCCAGAGTCACGTGACTCGGGTTCACAAAATGGCGTGACGTGTGTGCGCGTGTGTACCTGAGTGTATATGTGCTAACTTATTTGGTTGTGCATGCCAGAAGGCGGGCGTGTGCATTACTGTGTGTGTGCGCGCGCGTGTGTGTGTGTGTGTGTGTGTGTGTGTGTGAGAGAGAGAGAGAGAGAGAGAGAGAGAGAGAGAGAGAAAGAGAGAGAGAGAGAGAGAGAGAGAGAGAGAGAGAGAGAGAGAGAGAGAGAGAGAGAGAGAGTGTGTGTGTCTGTGTGTGTGTGTGTGTGTGTGTGTGTGTGTGCGCGCGCGTATGTGTGTGTCTCTATTTGTGTGTGTGTGTGTGTGTGTGTGTGTGTGTGTGTGTGTGTGTGTGTGTGTGTGTGTGTGTGTGTGTGTGTGTGTGTGTGTGTGTGTGTGTGTGTGTGTGTGTGTGTGTGTGTGTGTGTGTGTCTGTGTGTGTGTGTTTATGTGTGTGTGTGTGTCGGTGAATGTGTTCGTATGTATGTATGTATGTGTGCGCATGTGTGAATGTGTGTGTGCTTGCATGTTTGAGTGTTTAAATCTCATGCTGCTCATTTGATTGAATGATCGTTTCTTTGTGTGCATTTTCATGCACGCGACTTTCACTGCACACTTTTGCTAAATTTAGAGAAAATCGTAAAAATGGGAAACAAAGCATGCGCTCAGACACATTCACCAAATGGATGTATATTAATTCTATTGAAGAAAATAGGATTTTAAAGTTCTCTATCAGTAAAAGCTTTCCTAAATCACATATCGTGTTAGACAGTAAAAATAACACGTATATGTATAATACTACTTGGTTTAATTGCAAACACCTCCGTTTCGTATACTCCTCCATCCTCTTTCCTTCATTCTTCCCCATCCTCTCTCCTCCCCCTTCCCCCATCCTCTCTCCTTCTTCCTCTCCATCCTCTCTCCTCCCCCTCTCCCATCCTCTCTCCTTCTTCCTCTCCATCCTCTCTCTTCCCCCCTCTCCTCTCCCATCCTCTCTCCCCCCCCCCCTCTCCCATCCTCTCTCCCCCCCCCCCTCTCCCATCCTCTCTACCCCCCGTCTCCCATTCTCTCTCTTTCCCCCTCTCCCATCCGCTTTTTTCATTCTCCCTTATCCTCTCCCCTTGCTCATCCTCTTTCCTTCCCCCTCCTTCATCCTCTCTTTTTCATTCTCCCCTATTATCATCACCCTCCACACTCACACACAATTCACTCTAATTCTTTCTGCTTTCGTTTCTAGGGGTATCACTCATGGAGGGCATGATAATTACTTCACTCACTCTCTCATCTCACGTTCACATAACGTGACACAATGTTCATCAAAAATTTTCTTTAATCAGACTTAAACATGAGTGAAATCACATGCAGTGCAATATGAATGAAAATATCAATCAGTTTTGTCAGTCTACTCTCTGTGACTGAAAAGGTAGAGGGTTAATTCCACTGACCCGAAACCAAAATTGACCCAAATTACTCACAGATTCAAGCAGATGGGCAAAGACTATTCTCGAATCTCCATGGATGAAAACTTCTGCCCAAAATCGATATCCACTCAGGAATAAGCATTGACTAGCACACTCTCTCTCAAGGCGCTACCTCGAGACGAGAGTAACAGGTCATAAGCACGGTGGGCACACAAACTTGCCCGAAAAAACACGAACTTTCCAATTGCACCCACAATGAACTTTCCATGCGATGAACTCGGCTTCATAGTCCGGTGAAGGCTTGGTCTTCATTCAGGGAAAACGCTGATCTTCTTGGCATAACCTTTCAGATGGTCGAGAGGAGGACTTGAAGAATTTACTTGTTCCACCTTAACACGGAGCTGCTCGAAATATGTCTGCTCACGATGACATTCTCAGAGCCTACTGATAAGAAAATCTTCAATCTCCCAGACTGGAGAGTTACTCACAGCGCATGCGCCACCATTCTTAACCAATCAACTGCATGATTGCATAATCGGTAATTTTGTGAACAACCGTTTCGAGCCGGTCTCAAATTGCAAAGCTTAGGTTTGTTCCAGCCAAAACATTGACATGGGCTAATGCCTTAAAACAATATAGAAAATGGGTTAACAGCTGAACCGTAACACTTATAACACTTATACTTTCTCCTTCACCCTCCTCCATCCCCTCTCCTTCATTCTCCCCTATCTTCTCTTTTTTTACTTCCCTTATCCTCTATTCTTCCCCGTACCCTGTCTTTTCTCCTTCCCCATCACCTATTCTCTCTACTTGCCCCTTCCCCTATCATCTCTCGACCCCCCCTATCCTCTCTCCTTCCCCCTTCTCTATTTTCTCTCCTTCCCCTTCCCCTATCATCCCCCCCCTATCCTCTCACCTTCCCCCTTCTCTAGTTTTTCTCCTTCCCCGTCACCTATCCTCTCCTCTTCCTCCTCCTCTATTTTCTCTCCTTCCCCTTCCCCTATCCTCTCTCCTTCCTCCTTCCCTATTCTCTCTCCTTCCCTCTCCATCATCCTATCTCCTCCCCCTCCAGTATCCTATGTCCTTCCTCCTGCCCTGGCCTCTCCATCTCTCTTCTTCTCCTCTTCCTCCTATCTCATCTTCTTTCCTTCCCCCTTCTCTCTCCCATCTCTTCCCCCATTCTCTATTTTCTGTTCCTTCCACCTTCCCTCTCCCATCTTTTCTCTCTCCTCTCTCCTCTCGTCCTTCCCTCTCCCTCCCCCCTCCGTATCCTTTGTATTCCCCCTACCAACCCCTCTTCACTTGCCCCTCCTTCTTTTCGTCCACTGTGTGCAGTTAGTGCTTAACGATCTTGTCATGCACTGCAACACTGGCGATTACGTGATGGCCACGGTCGAGAGAGGAACCCAAGACAGACAAGCAGGCAGGCAGGCAGGCAGGCTTACTGACAGACAGACAGACAGAAAGACAGATAGACAGACAGACAGAGAGACAGACAGACAGAAAAACAGACAGACAAACAGACAGACAGACAGACAGACAGGCAGGCAGGCAGGCAGGCAGGCAGGCTTACAGACAGGCAGGCGGGCAGGACGGCAGACAGACACGCAGGCAAAAAGGCAGGCAGGCAGCCAGGCAGGCGGGCGGGCGGGCAGGCAGGCAGGCAGGCAGGCAGGCAAACTGTCAGGCAGGCAGGCGGGCAGGCACGCAGGCAGTTTGGCCGACAGTCAGGCAGGCAGGCAGGAAGGCTGACAGGCAAGCAGGCAGGCAGGTAGGCAGACAGGCAGGCTGACAGACAGGCAGGTGGGCAGGCAGACAGACAGACAGGCAGGCACGCAGACAGACAGACAGACAGACATACAGACAGATAGACAGACAGACAGACAGACAGACAGACAGACAGACAGACAGACAGACAGACAGACAGACAGACAGACAGACAGACAGACAGACAGACAGACAGACAGACAGACAGACAGGCAGGCAGGCAGGCAGGCAGGTATGCATGCAGGCACAGGCAGACAGACAGGCAGACAGACAGACAGTTAAGCAGGCAGGCAGGCTGTCAGACAGACATACAGACAGGCAGGCAGGCAGACAGACAGACAGTCAAGCAGCAGGCAGGCTGACAGACAGACAGGCAGGCAGGCAGGCTGACAGACAGACAAACAAGCAGGCAGGCAGGAAGGCTGACAGACAGACAGACAGGCAGGCAGACAGACAGTCAAGCAGGCAGGCAGGTTGACAGACAGACAGACAGACGGACAGATAAACAGACAGATAGACAGACAGGCAGACAGACAGGCAGGCTGAGAGACAGACAGCAATCAGGCAGGCAGGCAGTCAGGCACAGACATGCATCTCAGACAGTCAGGCAGGTACGCTGACAGACAGACAAACACACAGGCAAGCAGACAGGCTGACAGACAGACAGACAGACACACACGCAGGCAGGCAGGCAGAAAGGCAGGTTGACAGACAGGCAGGAAGGCAGGCAGTAAGACAGATAGGCAGAGAGATATGCATCTCAGACAGTCAGGCAGGCAAGCAGGCAGACAGGCAGGTTGACAGACAGGAAGGCAGGCAGGCAATCAGGTTGACAGACAGGAAGGCAGACGGTAAGACAGTCAGGTTGACAGACCGGAAGGCAGGCAGTAGGACAGTCAGGCAGAGAGACATGCATCTCAGACAGTAAGGCAGGAAGGCAAACAGACAGGGAGAC
>JAWQFJ010031193.1:25000-26565 GCA_034096865.1 Theodoxus fluviatilis
TTTCTGGTTGCCATGGTTACAGAAAAAACAAGATGGCCGCCAGTGAAAACAACCCAAATTGTAACAATGTTATTTCTAATTCTGTCCAACACTGAACAATGAAATTTGCACCATTTCATTTGGACTGCAAAAGCATATGCAATCAACCAAAAAATTCTAAGTTGTTTGATAAAAAAGAAATTCACTATATTTTTGTGCTTTTATTACTGTTTTCCCGCCGTAATCAGAACACAAAAACCATCAAAAACTAATCTATGCAAGTAGCAAGTGTGGAAAGTTTCTACTTGCTATATTTAAATATGTAGTCAGGGCAGTTGACACAAGGTTTAAAAAACATAGTTTTGAGAAAAACGCAAATAAAGGAAATAGTTACCGGTCCCACCTTTTGATATGAGCTACATGGCAATTTACAAGTTTTCTGGAGTCACACACACCAGCACTTTGCTGTACACCTCATGCACAATGAAATGCACCCTTTTGGTAGTGATCACCTCCCTCTTTTCCCCTGCACCAATCCTCTTTTCCCTTTCTTCGTGCATGTAGGACTTTCCGTCTTTGCTTCCCTGAGGCTGCTGCTTGCCTTCTAGACACCTCTACTCTTTCTTTATCTATCTTGGAACACCCAGCAAGAGTCCAGTGTCCAGGAGTGAGCCCAGCATGTTTCAGAATATCAGTCTGCCCCTTTGCCCCAGCGTTCAAACAAACAACAGCATCAGCCACACTCATTTCAAGCACATCCCTCCCAACATACGCATCCTTTGGACAACGGATCCACACCGTGTGATTAAAGCTTTCATTTTGGTTTTGAGTCTTCCCATGCAAGCAGCAGGAAAGCAGTGCATCTTGACTCAGATGATCATAGATTTTCTCTACTTTGGTTAACACCTCAGCAGGAAGACCATGACGGTGTTTGAAACCCTCCTTTCCATATTTGCACCATGAGTCAGAGCACAGTTCATGGCGAGGACTTTCATCAGTGGAAGCAACATGATACAGTCCTGCCCTTATTTCTATTTTCATTGCCTCCAGGTTCCCTTTATTCCTTCTAATAGCCAATCCAAAGAAATTTTGAAGGGTGTCAATTTTTGCTACTGTCAACTTTCCCTTCCCTTTCATTCCTGTCTCTGTCTGCACAAGTTTCCTCAGCCTTGACCCTACTCTATGGTGGACATGTCTAATACATTCTTTTTTGGTCACTTTAGAACCATATAAAGTCCTTCTGCACCTGTCTGAAGGCTTTGCTGTCTCCATCTCCATAGTATGATACATACTGGAGGGAATGCTTCTCTTCGGATCGCTGAAACATTTCAACTGCTCCTTTTGTTTCCATCAATCCGGCAGATCCATCATGCTTCACTGAGCAGACATGTGTAGCCCTCCACTTGATACAAGCCTCACTAGTCTTGTCCCTCTTCTCCCAAGTCTCACAACCTTTGCATTTCTTGGTCAGAACTGCAAAGTCAAGAATTTTCCCTGCAGCATTTGTCTCTTCTGGCATGTGGATGGCAGAAACCACACCATTTAGGGAGGAGTGTCCCCTCCTCTACCATGTACCATCCACAGAC
>JAWQFJ010031194.1:0-25000 GCA_034096865.1 Theodoxus fluviatilis
AGACGACACATTTTGGGATTCCCTTGACCTTCCTTTATGACTGGTGATGGTTACCTCCCTTTTGTTATCGACGATAATCGACCCTAATGCTTTTATTAAGTCGTCTAGTCGATCAAGAGGGATAAAATGGAATGTGAGACCATTTTAAGGATTCATGTATCCAAAGAGCGCCTTCAAAACCCTATCCTTTTAATGATAATGTGCTTTTCAAGTCATTAAAAACCCAACCAATCGAAACTCGTGAGCCTGCTACATCGTAGTAGACATGAAGCAGAGTGCAACGGAACGCAGGGTATTATCGCTATTCAATATGACGCCTTGTTCGAGACAATGGCTGACTTCCGAGTTGAGTCTTCAATGACAGGAGACACTTATTCCGTTTTATTCAGAAATCCAAATCGACCCTGCCCTTTCGTGTTCATTTCTCTCCATGCCGCAACCAGTTTGATTCAACTCTTCTTGTTTCTGTAAAATTGGATGGAGGGAGGGAGGGAGTTTTACGGCCTATCAGCCTGTGTAGGCTATAATAATAATGATGATGATGATGATGATGATGATGATGATGATGATGATGATGACGACGATGACGATGACGACGACGACGACGACGACGACGACGACGACAATAATAATAATAAGAAAGTTTATTTATACAGCGCATTTTCATATACATGCTCAAAGCGCTTTACAGGCATGAAAGACATGAAACATATAAATAATGTCAAACACAAGAAAAGGAAAATCAGGCACAGTACACATACAATGCATAAGCACACAAGCAGGCCAAGCCCAAAGCAACACACCACAGCAACAATTTGACACAGGTGAAACCAATAAACCAATAAGACACGGCACGCGTACATTTCATCAACACACAAGCCAAACAATAAAAGGACCAACCTCGGGGCCCCATATAAAGCACGGAACGGATGAAAGCCCATTGCATACGGCACAAATATGCAGAAAGAGAACACTCCATGCAAGACGATGTAACTGAAACAATGGAGTCATACACACAAAGCACAATACACACGAGCAACCAGCAACGAACATGGCAATAGCACACAGGCAAACAATGCCCGATGCGGGACAAACAATATAACGACATACGAAAGGAGCATGGAAGACATGAATTATATCAACAAAATATATGACTGCACACAGTCAGCATACTCAGCAGATACAACATCAACAGGATTAACCATATAACTAACACATAAAGCAGGGTACATAAACATGATCCGCAGAATGCACGACATCAGCACACAAACAAATAATATTTAATGCAAGTCTATATAAACAGAATTAAATAACATGCAAGACGGTACATAAAGCATGTATGTGGACACCCAAAACTAGCACATGAGTTGCAGTAAGCGTTCCATGGAATAGTCACCAAAGCCCAGTCCAAAGGCGGGAGGATCTATATATATAAAACCCGAACGGTTTCTGTCTATCCAGATATCCGTCGGCTCTATGCGTTCGGCCGCCCGTGCACGGATCTCCGCGAAATTTGGCTTGTCGCTCCCCCATGACTGGATGGGGGTAGTCGTCGCATTTTGGAAGGCGTACCTCTGACCGTTCCGGAGATATTCCCTCTGGAACTTTTTAGTCATGGGACTGTTGATGGCAAAGGGAGGCAACTCGCCTCCAACGTGTGCTTTGTGAGAGGGTAAAGAGAGGCAACTCGGCTCCAACGTGTGCTTCGTGCTGCACGAGGTTTTACGGGTCCAAGCTCGCTCATCTCATCACGCGTTGATGTTTGGTGAATGTGAGGGAAAAGGTGGAGACGGGAAAAGGTGGAGACGGGAAAAGGTGAAAACGGGAAACGGTTGAGACGGTAAAAGGTGGAGATGGGAAAAGGTGAAAACGGGAAAAATTGGACACGAGGAAAGGTGGACACGGGAAAAGGTGGAGATGGGAAAAAGTGGAGACGGGAAAAGGTGGAGATGGGAAAAGGTGGAGACAGGAAAAGGTGGAGACAGGAACAGGTGGAGACAGGAACAGGTGGAGACGGGAAAAGGTGGAGACGGGAAAAGGTGGAGATGGATAAACCATCTAGTTATGTATATGGAACTGAGAAGAGGTGCGTTTTCAGGCCTGTGCGGAAAGAGTCAGGCGAGGTAGAGTGACGAAGGCTGACAGGGAGAGAGTTTCAGACGAGAGGAGCAGAAACAGAAAAAGAGCGTTCGCCAAAAGAGTTGGTGTTGACTCTTGGAGTGCAGAGAATAGAGGTGTCTGCCGAGGGGCAGAGTGTCCTGGCTGGTGTGTATGTCTGAATCATGTCTGTGACGTATGCGGGTCCTGTATGCGTGAATGCACAAAAGGATAGGCATGCAATTTTATATTTGATGCGCGACTCGACCGGAAACCAGTGCAGTGCTTGAAGGTGCTGGGAAATGTGATCAGACTTGCGGACTCTGAGAATCAGGCGTGCAGCGTTGTTCTGCAGTTTCTGTAACCTATTCAGGAGATACTGGGGACAGCCGTACAGCAGGGCATTACAATAGTCCAGTCGGGATAGAATGAACATAGAGACAAGAGTTTTGGTCGCTTCTTGAGAAAGATAATGCCGTATGGAACTAATGCGACGGAGTTTATGATTGACAGCACGAATGATGCTTAGTACCTGCGCATGCATAGTCAGGTGGGAGTCCAGTGTAACGCCTAGGTTTTTGTCAGACCATTAAGCACAACAAGTATTCAAATAGTTCCAAGTAAGAACAGATCAAGTATTGATGTCTCTATGTATTCGCCTCTGACGAATTGTGTAGGGAGACACGGTAATTCTGTTATTTCAACCCCCAACCCACAGGGGGGTGGATGCTTCTGTAATAGAGCCCATGGAAAGCCGTCCTCTACATGCTGTGACATCGCAGTTGAGTGGTGCAGTGTGGCAGCAGACACAGGGGTGTGGATGACAGACTGAAAGAGCCTGTGTGTGGAATGAATGTAATCTATGAGACACAGACATGTGTCTATGTCGAGACTTTCTCTGGTAGAAATTCGAATGCTTTGTATGACGCATCGCCATCAGAGAAGACTCGGCAAGCTCTGTGCAGAAGTGTTACAGACTCGACTTCGTGTGAGGTGAAAACCCAGCAAAACTGGTAACCTCCTTTGACAAGAAATTTACCTTGAGGTACTTGCATTTCTCCCAAAGATTGTATTGTAGAGGTGCGGTAATACCGCACCCTCCTGTGAAAAGTTACTCGTAGGAACTGGACACTCCTCTGAGGAATGGATGGGTGGATGGAGATGAAGGGCCTATCAGCCTTGTAGGCTATACAAGGCCACAACGGTAATTGACATTTGATTACACCTACTTTTTGCGATGGAATTTTTGTGTGTGTTTACAAAATACTTCGTGACAGAGAATTCCAGCAGGATTTACCTAGCGGTTATATTCAGCACACCCAGAATTTTGAAATGTGTTCGAGTTTCACTGTCCATGAGCCAGCGTTGGCCATGCAAGGTCTCCGATCAACAAAAATTACAACAGCGGCCAGAGCGAAATTCAAATATCGATTCCCCTAGTCACCTCCTACAAAGCGCTGACGGATGGCAGGATGGAGCCCAAGGGCTCATCAGCCGTGTAGGCCATACACGGCCACAACGGAATTCTACGAAATAAAAATATTAATGTAAAATATTATCTCAAGAAAGATAAAGGGAGGAATATCGAAAAAGATCATGACAGTGCAATTCAAAGATGATAATAAAACTGAGAAATTTCCAAAAATGTATCACAACGAAAGAAATCTTTGAAAATTTCATAAAGACTATTTAACCCACCCCGTAGATGAGCAAGTAGGGGACCCTCCCACCAGAATATGCCGCATGGTGAGCATGCACTGGCAAGCACGGCACTCCGCAACATATAGGCGTGGGTCAGGACGGCATTGCAGACCTGGGAACGGCAGAGCACAACCCCTTCTCCTCTGATGAGTGACGAGGGAGGGGCGGGGCTGGGGGTGGGGGGGCGGGGGGGGGGGGAGTGGGGGGGGGGGTCTGGTCGCTCATTTCACACAGAAGTAACTTCATGAAGTTTTATAATGTGCTCTGCTGTCCTAGCCAGCCTGACACAAATGTAACCGCCTGCAAGGGTTCTGCCTGGGAATGGGGGAAGGAAGAGAGCAGCCTTGGGAACCCAGCACAAAAGCGACAATGGCACACACACCCCCCCCCCCCCCCCTCCCCCAAAGCTGACAGAGATGGTAAAAAATATCATACTTGCAGGGTTAGGGAATTTCCCTATCCCGCAGAGCCTGTGAGGCTGCGAGTGAATCAGATCACGAGGGCTCCGGGCAACCTCTTATTCTTGACTAGGTCAAGAGCAGCCTCAAGTGCACTAAGCTCTAGGGAATAGATTCAAATCCTATCTGGTAAACGGAAACGAAAGAAAGTCTCAGGCGACAAAAACTGCAGCCACACGATCTCCGTCTTTAGAACCATTGTGTATAAGGTATAAATATGTGTGTAATTAGGTAATATTTCCCGGAACTTACTTTTATAAATCTGAACGAGAGCATCATTTTAGCAAATTCAGTTAAACGTAACAAAACGACAGGCTCAGGCATGAGTGACAGTGAAGACATACTTTTATATATAGGGCAATTACAAAGTGTGTTCAGCCAAAGATTTACCACAGTGATGTCCTCCTCAATTCGTATCCCCAACGGGAGAATACAGCTGGGCTTGGTCGCATAAAAGCGCGGAAATTTGGCTGGACAACACAAGAATAAGTGGGAGTGGACGAATCAGAACACAACTGCACAACATGTTGCAACGCAAGCCTACGCAGAGGTAAATGAAGTGGAGGCTCGCGTGTCTCCGCATTCAAACTTTCCACAGGAGAGGTGTGAAAGGCACCAAGGACTAAACGTAAACCCTGATGGTGTCTTGGGTCGAGCATCGACATGTGCGACTTGCGAGCCGACCCATGTGTCACGGGTCTCTTTCTACTGGGACTTTTTCCCATAGAGAGAAATACAACATCCAATCAAAAGATACCACAATACAAGGAAAGAAATATAACCAATACAATTTATTATACAAACCAATACAACAACACAAAGCCTAGCATGCCTCTACATAACCACTAAGCATACCTGATCAACAAATCAATCAAGTACACCCCAGACCAACAGCATCAAACCATAAACACCCAATCAGAATATACAACATATAATGAAAACAAAAACAAAAACACCAACTTCCAAAGCTAGAACTTGCACTACAGCTATCTATCCCCACATCCCCGCAGGTCACCACTAACCCTACAACCACAGCATTAACCACCTCAGTCAATTGCACCCACAGCAATCTATCCCCACAGGTCACCACTACACTGCAACCACAGCAATCAATCCCCACATCCCCGCAGGTCACCACTACCCTGCAAACACAGCAGTAACAATCTCAGAAAATTGCAACCACATCTTTTAAATAACAAATCAACGGCGTGACCAACGCCACACCGACAACAATTCACCTGTCACAAAGACAAAAACTATTCTTCACAGTCAAGAATGATAACTAACAGACCAAACAAAAGGAAAGTTCCACACGAACCACCTCTATCGTACGAATACACGCCGGAAATGCCCTTCCCACATCAAACGATTTACAACACAATCACCAACACGGAACTAAAATTTCCTTTCCAATATTCACAATATATCAATACCAATTAACAAATTTCAACAACTCAAAATTCCAAACTATTTTAACCACAGCCTGAAGGAGTTAGTTCACTCTGTCAATTCTACTTCAATGGAAAACAAGTTCGTACTTACTCATACAGGAAATTTGATGGACAACATCAGCATACACACACCACTCTCGTTGGTCGAGACTCTCGCCCAGAGAGGTCTCCACTGTAGTACACACAGCGTCACCCGACTCTTGACGCAAAAAAGACCAGGTTCTCATGAAACTAACCCCATCCCTCCTCTCATCTCGCACGACAGAAGGTAACCGCTATCACTGGTCGAGACTCTCGCAACGAGACGTCTCCACTGTGGGACACACAGCGTCACCTGACTCTTAATACAAAAAGACCAGGTTCTCTCGAAAACAACACCATAGCTCCTATCCCTCCGGCTCTCTACCTCTGTCTGCCTCGATTTTCCTTCCTCCTCCCATTATCAAATCTTCCCTTTGGCCTCATCCGAGCAACTTGCACGGACCCCTATGTCTCAGTTCATGGGAACGTCACATGTCCGTGCTCGTTGTGAGCACTATTCAGCTTGACCCATGCTTCGCACGATGTAATCCTTTCCTAGCGCGGCCAAAACAGTTTTCCCTATTAAGCCTACTTTATCGCCAGGAGGTTAAAGGCCCTTCTTCACCCCTCCTCAAATTTCCATGTGACACCATGCACGACACAACCGTAGTCAAGTTTAGAACGTGTCAGGGCAAGATAAAGCTGTAGTAAAACATTGCTACCTCTTCCCCACTGGGAGTGAGCAACTACTCTGTCAGCGGAGTGTCTCGGCACATTTCACTCGTAAATACCTAATATGAGCTATACAACGCAACCGCCTGTGGAAGAGGATTCCAAAAAACTTGGTTTCCTCCATTACCGGAGGTGGAGACCCATCTAAAAGCAGAACAGGATCAGGGTGAAAGATGCGACGTTGGCAGAAGTACATGCAGACAATTTTTAATGAAGGAAATGTAAAACTATTATACTGGACCGATGAAAAAGGTAACTGAGAGACAGTTAAAGCTGCCTCTCAATAATATCTATGCTTGTGGCATGGCAAACAATTGAAAAGTAATCCACATGTAAAAAGGAGTGAATTTTCAGGAGGAAGATAATTCACAATACTATCTACGATCACACTGTACAGTGTGACACTTAAAATACTACCCTGCGGGACGCCCATTTCCCGGGAATAAGACGAAGATAAAGCCTGTCCAACTCTAACTCGAAACGAGCGTTCACGTAGGAATTCGCAAATGAAATAAGGGAGTCGACCTTAGAGACCCATGGTGTGGAGATGGGTTAAGATGCCATATATCCACGTAGGGTCATAGGCCATCTTGAGGTCTAAAAAGACTTCCCCTGTAAGTTCGGGGTAAGAATTGACCCACCGCGTCTCCCCACGCGATTCGTAAGAGGCGAATAACTAGGGACACCATAACTTGATTCTCGTTTGCTCTAAACTGTTCTAGTGATTTTCGTGCTTAACGGCCTTACATAGCCTACAGAGACTGATAGGCCGTAAAACGCCATCCCTCTGTTGTGTTGCACACTGTTGCACGAACAAATCTGACACGCAGATCTCAGAGTTCTTGGTTTCGTGGTTTTATTCTCGATGCCTTTTCTTAACTGTCCTCGTCTCTGTCTTACGTCACTTTGTTCATTACGTCACGTCACTAGGAGCTGTCTGTCTCGGTCCAGTCTGATTTGTGCAAGGACACAACATTCCTTCTCAACTTGAAACAGAACTGTAATATCAGATGCACGTCGGATAGATACAGATATTCAAAACTCAAACAAACCTTTACAAATTCAGTCCATTGGTTCAAAGGAAAATATTGTTTCTTAAAAGTCCCGTGGCAAGAGCGGTGGTGGTTCCTCCTTTACAAATCGTCAACCAGGTTGCAGTTCCCGTGGTGGTGGTTACCGTGGCCAATCACGCGGTAGTGGCGATTTCCGAGGCGGTTCTTACAGCTCTCGTGGCGAATCGACAGCCCTCAGTTCAACGCGACCGTGCCGTTACTGTGGTTACACTACCCATCGCAACAATGAGTGCCCAGCTCGAGGCAAGATATGCAAAAAGTGCTCCAAGATCGGACATTTTGCGCGTGTCTGTGAGTCTCAGAAGGTAAGGCAGATAACCTCTTCTCCTACTGCCGAGCGCGAGTATGAGAAAGAACAGTTCTGTAGTTCGTGTCATTCTGCCGAGCGCAAGATTGATCCACTTATGATGAACAATGTTGATGTGAAACAAATGAACAATAATGATGCCACACCAAGAATGAGCAATGAACAGAATGTTGTGCATGCTGATGTTGATGATGTTGTGCATGATGATGATGATGATGACTATGTGTTTGCTATGAATGACAAACAAGGCCCTCCCACTGTTGAAGCGCATGTTCTTGGTAAATCAGTCACAATCCTTGTTGACACAGGCGCTACAGTAAACATTATCAGTTCTGACACACACAAGAAGTGTTTTCCTCAGGTCACACTACATGGTCCCTCTCCTCTGATCTACCCGTACAACTCTAAGACACCTCTCCCGGTGAAAGGTCATTTCAGTGCAGATATTGAGTTCAGAGGCAAGTGTTACGGGTATGGTGGTCTCTAACTTGCGGTCCGTCCCAGCTCGCGCCAGGAAAGTAGAAGCAGGACTTCGGCGGGAGTTTTCTACATGAAGTTCTTTATTCCATGTCTTGGCAACAAACGTTCAGCGATGGCGAGTGCGCTTTCAAAAGGCGCCAACAGCTCCACAAGCTCTCACTTGCTCACAATAGCGACTTCATCCATCTCTGCTCCAAGAACAAATCAGGACAGACTCTTACCTCTCTTCATAGGCCAGAGTCATCACGGTTCGACTTATCCCTATGTACACCCATGATGCCACTACTTCTCCCAGCAATCACTCCCAACGATAACACGCCGAAACGCCACGTCTTTCTACCGGGCCATATTTTTCCTAACTGTCGTCGTCGCAGTCATACGTCACTTTTCATTATTACGTCATCGTCACTAAAAACCGTCCGTCTCAGTCCAATCTGATCTGTACAAGGACAGGGAAAGTTCCCGAACTGCGGCATTTCCCATTACATTTGCATCCGCAGGCATTTCACATTCTTCCGCAACACAAGCATGAACAAGGCACACTGTATGTGGTTGACAACAAATCAGGCAAAACTAACAACATTCTCAGCTCAAACACTGCACAAAACCTAGGCATGGTCCAGTTTACATTCACATCCACATCCCAGGTCCCTGCTCGTATTGCAGATGAGTTCCCTGTGCTTTTTGATGGAAACATGGGCAAGATCCATGATGTCAAGATCAAGTTGCACATTGACAAACCAAACAACCTGTTGCACAGCGACACAGACGCATCCCTTTCCATGTGAGAAAAGATGTTGAAAACGAATTGGCGCGTCTAGAGAAACTTGATGTGATTGAGAAAGTCACTGGCCCTACACCATGGATTTCCCCTGTCGTTTGCGTCCCAAAACGAAACAACGGTGTTCGCGTTTGCATTGATATGCGTGAAGCCAACAAGGCGATCAAGCGCGAGAAACACCCCATGCCGACTTTGGATGACCTGATTGCTGACCTCAACGGTTCTACAGTTTTCAGCAAACTGGATATGACGAATGCATATCATCAGCTTGAGCTAGATGAGCAGAGCAGGTACATCACGACCTTCACAACCCATGTTGGACTCCGACGATACAAGAGACTTTTGTTTGGTGTGAATGCTGCGTCTGAGATTTTCCAGAATGCAATTGCCGAGCTGTTGAGTGACATCTCTGGCGCCAAGAACCTGTCCGATGATGTCATCGTGCATGGAAAAACGCAGAAGGAACACGATGCCAGCCTCCGAGCGACGCTGAAAAAATTGCAGGAAAATGGCGCTAAGCTAAACAAGGAAACATGTGTCTTCTCTGTCAACGAGCTCACATTCTTTGGCCATGTGTTTGGAGCGCATGGAGTGTCAGCAGACCCTGAGAAGATCAAGACGATCACATCTACTGCTCCGCCCAAGAATGTAAGCGAGGTGCGCTCATTTCTTGGCATGACCCAGTACGTTTCCAGGTTCATTCCTAACTATGCAAAGATCACTGATCCCCTGCGTCGACTGACTCGTGCTGACGTAACCTGGAACTGGTCCACAAAGGAACAAGAGGCGTTTGACGAGATCAAACAGTCCCTGACGAAGACCCCCGTCATGGCGTACTTCAACCCCAAGCTGTACACAACAGTACTGGTGGACGCCAGTCCCGTCGGACTTGGAGCGATCCTGACCCAGAACGGCAAGGTAATTTGCTACGCAAGCCGCGCATTGACCCCGACCGAACAGCGATACTCGCAGACGGAAAGAGAGATGTTGGCCGTCGTGTATGGCGTTGAACATTTTCATCTGTACCTGTATGGCGCACCTTTCTGTGTTGCGAGAGGTACGGGGTTGCACGGTAGTGTCGTAGAGACGTAGGAAGTTCTTTCTTCCAGTTCTTGTTCTCGGCGGTCGATGCAGTGATATTCCTTTTTACTGTAGACATGAACTTCTCGACTTCGCCATTGGCCTCGGGCCATACTGGGGTTATCTTCCTGTGATGAAAACCGAACCGGTCAGCAAAATCAGCGAAATCTCGACCGTTAAACGGAGGACCATTGTCAGTTTTCACTGTCTTGGGGACACCTTGACGGGAAAATATTTCTTCCAGCGAAAACCGGAGTTTTGTCCTTCACCGTAAACGTCAAATCGAGGAAAACTAGGCAAACTAGTCATGTTTTTTCTTCTCAAACGTCAAACTTTTTCCATTCGGGTTCTTTTCTGTTAAATCCTCGTCGCCATTTGTTGTGTTGCACACTGTTGCACGAACAAATCTGACACGCAGATCTCAGAGTTCTTGGTTTCGTGATTTTATTCTCGATGCCCTTTCTTAACTGTCCTCGTCTCTGTCTTACGTCACTTTGTTCATTACGTCACGTCACTAGGAGCTGTCTGTCTCGGTCCAGTCTGATTTGTGCAAGGACACAACACCCTCCATCCTGTACAGAGCATTAAATATATTTTTTAACTCACCAGCAGGTCGCCGTGTCCCGGTAAAAACAAAAAGAAAGAAAGAACGCAGCTGGAAGGGAAGAGGTGGCAGTTTCATCCAAGGCGAGAAGAGAAGCCAGCTTCAGCAACGCCTGGCCTTCGTCTCTCTCTTCTGCTTCTTCTTCTGCTCTTTTTCTCTCTCTCTCTCTCTCTGTCTCTCTCTCTCCCTCCCTCCCACCCTCCCTCTCTCTCCCTCTCTCTCTCTCTCTCTCTCTCTCTCTCTCTCTCTCTCTCTCTCTCTCTCTCTCTCTCTCTCTCTCTCTCTCTCCCTGTGGCGGTTCAAGCCCCCCTGTTTCTATTTTTTGTGTAGTTTTGTAACATGTCTACCTTGTACTATATTCCCAATGCGTTTTTGTGAAAACGCGATCGAATTGGCCGTGAGCTGCTAGAGCCGTTAGCAGGGCGAGGGAGGTAGACGCATACGTGATGTCTGATGAGTAGATCGTTGTTCTCATTGTCTGGGCTATTCAAAATGTCGACTAGGCGCCCTATTTTCCCATACTGTTTAAAGTACAATGTCTGATAGAAATTGCCAGTCTAACCTTTCGTGAACTATCTGTCTGGGTTATGTTTAGGTTTTGAAACCCAACGTTTGGCGCAATCAGCCTCAACGAACATTTCAACGTAACTAGGACAACAACGCTATTCCTGACGATCTGATTGGCTGAGGCTGGGTTTTGTTGTGGTTCATATACACGGCGAGCGAGCGAGTTAGGCAGTGAGCACTGGGCTTGCGGACCGGAAAGACGTGATGTCTAAGTGTGAATAGTACTAGTAGCCACTCCGTGTGCAGGAATAACACGAAAAAGAACCTCCATTGAAAATCCTGAACTAAGAACTGTATCTTCATGTGCGTGCGCGCACAACCTATTGTACTACGAGGCCAGATCAAATCGACGCTCATCGATCACGCGTGGCAGGAAGAATTCCTGCCAGTCCTCTGCTGAAGACAGGACAATCTGCTGTAAGTCCTGTATTAATGTTCGTCGTGTGGAATTCTCCCTCAGTCTACGCGAAACGCTAGGCTGAGTGTCAAGTGTGAAAATCTATCTCCACTCAAGCGGTGGAGCTGTGTCGTGTTGTGTTGAATACACATCACGTTTATATGGCCTGTTTTAATCTCTCTCTAAGGATTAGCCTTGTGAGAGAGATTGTGTGTGATGGTCTGTGTGACCAGAATTATGTGAATGAAATTTCATCTGTGACGCGCCTCTGAATTAGCGTCACACGTCAGCCTGGAGAGACTCTCTTGTAAGTACACTTCAAATGACTTTTGAAACACTGAAATAGCGTCGCCCATCGTGTCTAAGTAAGAGACTTTTGATTAACCTGCTAACGACAGGTTCATTGTCGTTTAGAGGAAACACACCTCTTAAGTATTCTGAGAAGTAGATCGACTTTGGTTCAATGACTGATCGTATGCAGTTGCCTTGAAATCGTATTCTTTGAGTTGTGTAGGGAGAGTAACCCTACACGTTCAGTCTGAAGATAGACTGACTAATTTAAGTGATTGACTCTATTCTTTGGGTCATAGAATTCATTTTGTTTCATGATTTATGTACGTCACACTCCCTCTCGCTCTCTCTCTCTCTCGCGCGCTCTCTCTCTGTCTCTGTCTCTCTCTCTCTCTCTCTCTCTCTCTCTCTCTCTCTCTCTCTCTTTCTCTCTCTCTTTCTCTCTCTAAAACAGTCGGTGTGTGTGTGTGTGTGTGTGTGTGTGTGTGTCTATCCTTTTTAAATACGCTCACGGCTTTGAGAACATTTCTGCATGGTAAAAAGGTGATATTCGCCCCCGGTAACAAAACAGTTGAAACCTGAGCCAAAATGCACGCCAGCAACCACAACTCACGCGTGCAACAAAACCATTTCAAGACTAAAAAGATACAGAAGATAATTTACAACACAGCTTAAACCCCCGCCAACAGACCAGAAAAAGACAGGGCAAAACGGAGCAAAGCCAACGCAGAAGACAGAACATCGCAGAAGGGTAACGCAAAAGATACGACAACAGTTTTCCACACCAACACCCGCCAAAAGTCATCAAACGAAAAAAAGGAGGTATTTACTCCAGGCCTCCATAACAGTGCGCCGAGCCTGGCCTCGAAGTTACCTGACGTGAAGATTCTCGGGGCATGGGTTAATTCGGAGCATTCTGTAAACCCGAGTCAGTAGTATTGACTCTGGCACAGTTCGCAATGAATGCGTAATAGGCTTGACCCTTGGCATTACAGCCTTGCGCCAAAAATAGTTCGTTCTGATACTATTTTTCTCTCCACTTTTTACAGAAATCATTCAGATGTAAAATTTGGTTCCATTTCAACACAAACATTTTATTGTATCGAATAAACACTTGTTTGTTGTCTCAACAAGAGTAAGTTAAGAGTTTTGTGCGAAATAGTCTTAGAACTACTTTAACGGCGTATGTCAGGGAGCACATCGACTATCCCACAAGCCTCTCGTGTGACCTCCGCTTGCATAAATTGGCCAAAAACCTTCCATCACGTGATGTGAACTGTGCTAGAGATACTTTTGCCGGTAGGCAAAATCTCTAGTTTACTAGAATGAATTCGGAGAGCCCTGTTTCTCTGGCGGCGAAGAGCCTCCCGACACTCCTGGTTAAAGCAGGGACGATACACTCGCCGTGGTGCTGTCGAGGTCTGAGGGATTAACAATTGTGCACTGTAGTAAAATAGTCTACTTGGTCATCGCCACACATAGCTGAGCCCAACACAGGGATTGAAACTGAGTCCATTCGACTGCCTGGAAATTTCACTGAGACGGCCTCCGGGTAGCAGAGGGTCTGGCAGATGTCAGCACCACTGGAAAGTGGTCACTCCCATGAGAGTCCTCCCAAACCTGCCAGAAAAAATCCAAAGCAAGCGAGGATGAACAAATACTGAGGTCAGTGGTGGTAAATTATCCGGAGGCAGGATGAAGATATGTAGGCAGCTAAGTATTTAAAATATATAAATCCTTATTGCACATGAACTCTTCTAAAAGTTTACCACTAGCATCAGTGCTTTGACTACCACACAAGGGGTTATGGCCACTAAAATCCCATAATAACAAAAGGAAGTGTGACATGATTCATTAAATTTTCTAAAACGGGGTCTAAAGAGGAGCTTGGGGGTATGTACAGGGAACATAGTATTACGGGTCTGTGGAGTGTTATCCACACAGCCCTTGCCTGCAGTGGAGTGGAAAAGGAGACTGGACTGTGAGGAACATTTCCCGCCATAACGCACACCCCACCCATAGTCCTCTCCGAGGAAGAAGACGTAAAAATAGAACAACCACGAACATAGACTCACAGGATTAAAAAAGTGTCTCTTGTAAATATAAAACAAGGGATTTAGCAGCGAAATCAAGGGTAAAATCTCCTCATTTTCAGCTCTCAGATGTCGGCATTCCACTAAATGATACTGCTGGTATTCCAATGGGGCGGACTGGGCTTCCTCGGTTACTCCCAGACAGTGTCTCCCCCCACCTCCATGTCTGAGGACCGGTTTTGTGTAGCTCTTATCCCCAGGAAATGGGTGTCCCTCAGGGCAGCATTCGGAGTGTGACACTGTTTAGTGTGAAGATTAACGGTATCGTAAATTGTTTTCCTCCCGGAATACACTATTTTTTAAATATATAGACGATATTCTAATTGTTTGCCATGCCAAGAGCATGGATTTTATCGAGAGGCAGCTCCAACTGATTCTCAATCGTCTTGTGGATTGGTCGGGTCTGAATGGTTTTTAAGTTTCTTCATCAAAAACTGTGTGCATGCACTTTTGTGCATGTCACAGATTACACGCTGATCCTGTTTTGCTTTTAGATGCATTTCCTTTACCTGTCGTGGAGGAAACCAAGTTTCTTGGATACCTCTTCGACAGGCGTTTAACGTTTCTACCACGCCTTAAGTATTTATGTATGAATTGTCCAAGGCACTCAACCTACCCACTGGGGAGGAGGTAACCGTGTTTTGACACTCCTCTATCGTGCCTTGCTGCGCTCCAAACTAGATTACGGTTGTTTTGTGTAAGGATCAGCTCGCAAGTCGTACTTGTCGATGCTTGACCCAATACACCATCAGGGTTTACGATCAGTCCTCGGTGCCTTCCGCACCTCTCCTGTGGAGAATTTATATGCGGAGGTACGCGAGCCTCCGCTTTATTTGAATAGGAGCAAGCTTGCGTTACAATACGTTGCTCGTGTAAGTTCTAACCCGACCAATCCCACTTATTCTTGTGTTCTCCAGCCGAAGTTTCCGCATCTTTACGCGGCCAAGCACAGCTGTATCCCCCCGTTGGGGATAATAATAATAATAATAATATGTTTATTTATAAGGCGCACTTCCTCCACACAGTCAAAAAAGTACATAGTGAAGCTCTAGGCGCACTCACACACAAAAACACGCACACATTATCATACAGTTTAAGCCTGGACATGAAACGCACATACATCCTACACGTGAAGAAACACACACATGCATTATATACAAACATGAGCCTGAAACATTCAGCAAGTACGAAATATTTTCAATAGGACTTAGAGAACAAGTGGGTTTTCAGATTTGACCGAAAGGAAGCTGCAGTGTTTGCATGACACACTGAGAAGGGGAGTCCGTTCCAGGGGGTAGGACCCTGGTATGAAAAAGTACGCTGACCAAATGTTTTTGACCTAACGGATGGAATTTTGAAGATGCGAGTGTCGCAAGAAGAGCGAAGTTGCCTAGATGGTGTGTAGATGTGAAGGAGTTGAGACAGATAGAGAGGAGCGACAGCAGAGACAGAGTTGAAGCAGAGGCAGGAGGTTTTGTATTGGATCCTAGCAGAAACTGGTAGCCAATGAAGAGAGTGGAGGATAGGAGTAATGTGATGAGACTTTCTAACTTTACAGATGAGGCCAGCAGCAGAGTTTTGGACTCTTTGGAGCCGATCCACGAGATACTTAGGGCAACCGGAAAGAAGGCTATTGCAGTAGTCGAGGCGTGAAAGAATGAAAGCACAGACGAGAGTTTGAGTAGCTTCTTGTGTGAGAAGCTGACGAATTGCACTGATCTGTCTGATGTGCATGTAGGCGATCTTGCATGGGTTCCTGACGTGTTCCGACATATTGAGATGACAATCTAAGGTAACACCAAGGTTCCTAACTGATGGAACGAACTCCACATCACAGTCGCCAATCTTAAGAGAAGAAGGGAGGGCATCAGTGGCTGTCCTGCTTGATCTTACTAGCATGCATTCTGTTTTACTGTCATTCAGTTGAAGCTTATTAAGGGTCATCCAGTTCTTAACATCTAGAACACAGTTTTGCATGGATTCAACGGTGGGTTGGATTTGATCGAGGGTAGCTTCTTTGTAAAGCTGGTTGTCGTCGGCAAATGCATGTTGGTTTATGGAATGCGAACCTACAATGTCGAACAGGGATTGCATGTACATGACAAACAAGACGGGTCCGAGGACGGAGCCTTGGGGGACACCAAAACTGACTGAAGAGGTGGCTGATGTCAAGTTATTTACAGATACTGTTTGCTGTCTATTTGAGATGTAGGAGTGAAACCAAGAAAGGGCCGTGTTAGTGATTCCGTAGGTGTTCTGCAGGCGAGTGAGGAAAATGGAGTGGTCTATCGTGTCAAATGCTGCGGAGAGGTCGAGTAGGGTGAGAAAACATACTTTGCTATTGTCACGGGAGGTAAGGAGATCATTAGCTATCTTCAGTAGGGCGGTTTCAGTGGAATGGTTTGATCGGTAAGCAGATTGAAGTGGGTGTAGCAAGTTGTGAGAGGACAGGTGTTCAAGAAGTTGATTGAGGACGATTCTCTCCACGACCTTCGACAGAAATGACAGGTTTGACACTGGTCTAAAATTCTTGAGATCGTTGGGGGTCTAGACTAGGTTTCTTGAGGAGGGGCTTGACTAATGCTGACTTGAAAATATCTGGAAAAGAGCCTGACACTAGTGAGTCGTTGATGACGGACGTGATGGTGGGGAGAAGGGCGTCTAAACACTCTACGAGGAGGGGAGTGGGGATGGGGTCAAGTTCACATGAGGTGGGGGTGGCATTAAGAATCACCTTTTTCACAGTTTCTTCAGAAACACTGTGAAATGTTGAGAGCGGATCACCCTGGAAGGAACGCTCAGTGACTGGAGGGGTGGGGGGGAGACTGCTTATCAAGACTTTCTCTAATGGACTTAATTTTGCCTTCAAAGAATTCCAAAAAGTGGGACGGGAGCTCAGAAGGAACATAAATAGTGGGGAGTAAGGAAGATTTGGTCTTACCCAGAAGCTGGTTACAGACACTGAACAGTTCCCTGCAAGATGACCCCTCCACGATCTTGGCACTGTAAAGGGCCGTCTTGGTGGCCTGAACAAGCTTTGTCACACATTTCTTTGCTTTGTTGTACAGCTGTTTGTGCACTGATAATCCGGACTTCAACCATTGTCTCTCAGCCTGACGCCTCTGCCGCTTTGCGGCCTTAATCTCTTCACTGAACAAGGGGGCGTTCACATTGCGCGAGGAGACCTTGCGCTGCGCCGCAGGCGCGTGAGCGTCCAGTACATCACGAAGGGTAGAGTCAAGGTCAGCAGCAGAAGGCGTAGGAAAGTCAGCAAGACGCTGCCTAAGATCATCCTGAAACACATTCCTATCGATTGCACGAATGTTACGAGCGATGACGACGACAGGCTGAGGACGCGGAACGGCGACGTTGAGACAAGCCATGACACAGTAATGGTCCGTGGTGATTGCGGTGGAAACAGTGGTGGACTTTACTAGCTTATCATCAGAACGATGAACGAGCCAGTCGATAACACGACCCCTAACATGGGTAGGAGCACATACAACCTGAGTGAGATCAAAAGTAGCGAGAATGTCCAAGGTCTTCTCTGTGAGCGATTCATGAGCACAATCAAAATGAACGTTAAAGTCACCAAGAATGACCGACGACCCTGAAAGGGTGTTACACAGTTCAAGCAAGTCGGGAAGCTGCTCAACAAACAAGGAGTCCTTAAGCTTGTTCTTTCGACTGGGAGGGGGACGATACAACAGGAACAAATGGACAGTTTGCTGGGGGAGGGTCATATTAACCTGAACTAACTCAAATGAAGTGTGCACAAAGTCAAACTTGGTCACAAACGAGATGTTGCTAGCAAAACAGTCCTTAAAAATGACTGCAAGTCCACCGCCTCTAGAACGGCGAGGGAACGACTTGATGGAGAAACCAGGAGGAGTCAGGTCCGCACAGGCTACATCATTGCCTGCTGATTTGAGCCACGTTTCGCACAAAAACATGAGATGGATGTTCTGATCATGGATAAAGTCCACAATCTCTGTTCTCTTTTCACGCTGATCGGTACCACTGACAGACTGGGCATTTAGCAATGCCAAGTTGATGTTGTTGTCCAGAAGCGGGTCACTGTCGTTCGAGGATGATGAGGATGGGGTACGTGGTTGCCTAGAAGGCGAATGGTCAGCTGGACGTCGTTCGTTCCTCCCCCCTCGCCTGGAGCGTCGTGGCCTCTTGGGAAAGTTCCTGGCAATCCCCAGCTCTTTCAGTGTAGAGGTGAGGGAGGGGGAGGGCGGCAACGAACAGCTGGCTTTGAAGAGGAGGTCAGTACGGCCGTAATGACGAAGGGGGTGTGTCTTGTTGTTGTTTTGACTTAGTGCGCATGCACCCGGGTCAACAGAAGGAGAGGTGAGCTGTCGATCGGGCAAGCCAGCACTGGGGGCCGGGGTGAACATTGCATCACCCTGCCTGGTTGTCCATGGGGGCCCAGAAATGAGTGAGCGCCCACTCTGTTGTACAGGGCATGGGGTGCGAGTTGTTGTGAACACTTGATCACGGCTGACAACCAGCAATGGCAGGCCCACTAAAGACAGTAGAGTCAAGGCATGGAGAAAAACCAAAAAGCCCACAACTCTGGCCTCCTGCGGCAGAAACGCACAGAAAATGCTCCAGGGCGGTACCCACATCTTGACGAACGTTCCAGGCAGATATGAAGAACGGGACAAGGACAGGAACGACACAGCACAGCAAAAATATCAGAGCTCAGCAACAACGCCTGTCAGGGCGCGTGAACATGAACTCATCCACGAGTTGAGGAGGATATCGCGGCGGCAAACATTCCGTTGGACAAAATTTTACCTATCCTTTGTATATGTCACCACCGTGGCTCATGCCTGAGCCTGTTGTTTTAATTCATTTAGCAAAATTTGTCAAAAGTGCTGCCCTCCCTTACACTTATAAGAGTGAATTCCTGGAAATTTTATCCAATTATGCATATTTTTACCCGTTATATACAGATGATTCGAAAGACGGGGATCGTGTGGCGGCAGCTGTTGTCGCCCGCGACTCCGTCTTGCAATTTCGCCTTCCGGATGGAATTTTGATCCACTTAGTGCACTTGAGGCCGCTCTTGGCGTAGTCCAGAGCAAGAGACTGACTCGAGCCCTTGCGGTCTCTGACTCACTTTCGGTCTTACAGGCTCTGCAGGGTAGAGAGATTTCCCATCCTTATTTGTTTGGCATTTTTGTCTATCTGTGTTAGTTACAGTGTGGGGGATACTGAGGTCGCCTTTTGCTGGGTCCCTAGCCACATGGGCATCCCGGGGAACGAGAGGACAGATCAAGCTGCCAAGTCTGCTCTCGCCCTTCCGGCGAAATGGTACCCCGTATTTATAAATACATTTTTAGTCTGTGTCAGGCCGACTGGGACGGAACGGCATACAACAATCTTCACGAAATAGCTTATGTGTGGGGCGAGCGACTCTCCCCCACATCACTCACAAGAAGAGAAGAAGTTGTGTTCAGCTGTTCCCGGATCGACCATTCTGTTCTGACCCATTCCTATTTGTTGCGGTCAGAGCCTCCACCGGAGTGCCGTGCCTGCCTGTGCAGGCTCACCATGCGACACGTTCTGGTGGAGTGCCCTCGACTTGCTCATCTACGGAGTGGGTCGAGCAGTCTATCGGACATTTTTAAAGATCCTCTAGCTGTAATAAAAATGTTGATAGAATCTGAGTTTTATTCTCGTCAATGAGTCGTACTATGTCTTCATTGTTTTCGATATTTCTCCACTTACCTCTTCTGAGGTAATTAATTGAAAAAGTTTTATTCAGTGGAAGTACGTTAAGCTGATGAGTCCTTGGGCTCCATCCATCCATCCCTAAGTGCGTTGTGGGTGACGAGGGATTTCGAGATGGGAATATCGCCCTTTATGCTTTTTCGTGTTTGAATGTTCTACACAGTCTTTGCTGGCTGATGGGCAGTGGGACTCGTTTTAATGGATTTTATGTCACTAGTTAGGTGAATTGTTCTAGACTCCACTGACGCGGAGAGTTCTAACTTGGTGGAGGTGAGTGTTTCTTAACGTTGTGGCCTTATATAGCCCACAAGGCTGATAGGCCCTTAAACTCCATCCATCCATCCATCCATCCATCCATCCATCCATCCATCCATCCATCCATCCATCCATCCATCCATCCATCCATCCATCCATCCATCCATCCATCCATCCATCCATCCATCCATCCATCCATCCATCCATCCATCCATCCATCCATCCAACCATCCATCCAACCATCCATCCATCCATCATGTGCGAAGACTCATGAAGCACCTCGAACCTGTTCGTGCTTCTCAGGCAGGGTCGAATAACATTTCTTAATAGAACGTGATAAGTGTTTTCTGTCTGTGGAAACTCATCTCGCAAGTCAGCCATTGTTTCCCACAAGGCGTCTTATTGAATGGCGATAGTTCCTGATAGTCACGTGACTGGCATGAGTGACAGAAGAGACGAGCAGCGTACAGTTGCATGGTGAAGACTCCTTCCTGTCATCTGCCCCTCGTTCCTCCATCCCCTCTCCCATTGACTGTTTTCATTCTCTCATTCCCACTCCAACCTCCCCCAAAACACATACACACACACATAGTAAAACACACACATGCACTTAGGAACGCACACACACACACACACACACACACACACACACACACACACACACACACACACACACACACACACACTCAAATACAAATACACACATACACACACACACACACACATAGACGCGCACACAAACACGCACACTCACACACACACACACAGGCGCGCACACAAACACACAAACACTTATTCAGTCACTCAAACACCCCCCCCCCCCCCCACACACACAGATGTGCGCACACAAACACACAAACAAACGCTCATTCAGTCATTCAAAATCACGCGCGCGTGAGCGAGCGCGCGCACACACACATGCACTCACACACACACACACACACACACACACGCACACGCACACACACACGCACGCACACACACACACACACACACACACACACACACACACACACACACACACACACACACACACACACACTCACACAACACACGGAAGGAAGCAGTCGGCAAAGCTATGGATGATGAAGCATATTATGTTTGAAATAATTGTCTCTGTCTCTTTCTCTGTCTCTCGGTTTCTGTCTCTCTGTGTGGTTTGTGTGGTCTGTGTGGTCTGTGTGGTCTGTGTGGTCTGTGTGGTCTGTGTGGTCTGTGTGGTCTGTCTGGTCTGTCTGATCTGTCGAGTCTGTGTGATCCGTCTGGTGTGATTGAAAACAACAATTAGAGATAAAATAATTCGGCGTTGATGCTGATTCATTGACGGCTCTATGGGTGCTAGCAAATCCAACTCATCCACTGAAAGCGCCCTACACCCATGCACAATATGGTGTTCGGAACCTTTCTATTTCAACCCGAACATCCAGACTGAGAGATTTGCTTCTGCCCCTGTCGATAGATATCGAAATAAGTGTGCGCGCTGAGCGGGATTCACGGCCGTCTCCAGGCACGATGACAGTGGAGTGCAAGTCTCCGTTTGACGTGGCTGTTGCGGGAGCTGGGGGAGGGGGAGGGGTGGCGGGACTTCGGGGAGGAGGGTCGGGCTGGGGTGGAGGCTGAGTGCGGACAGTCTGGGTGTTGGAGAGTCTAGAGAGGAGATGGAGGGGGAGGGTGGAGGTGGAGGGGAGTGATGGATGAAGGGAGGGTATGAGTTGCCTTCATTTTTATAAATGATGACTTGTTGTTTTGTAAGAGTTGATCATTGCCTAAAATATTTTCCCATTATTGATAATAAAGGTTGTGTGTGTGTGTGTGTGTGTGTGTGTGTGTGTGTGTGTGTGTGTGTGTGCGCGCGTGTGTGTATGCAAGCGCGCAAACTGGCCCGTATTAATGTGTATTTCCTATGTGTGCGTGTGGGTATTGGATGAGTGGGAAAGGGGAATGAAAAAGTCAGTGGGAGAGGGGTTGGAGGACGTGACCATCAGCAAGTGTCACCATTCACCATGAAACCTAGTTCCAGACAATGGCTGACCCAAGTTGAGTCTCAAATGACAGGAAACACTTCAAGTGGTTTCTTGAGCATTCTAATACGATTCTGCCCTTTCGGTGTCGTTTCTCTCCATGCCACATCCAGCATTATTCCACCTTCTTGCTTCTGTAATAAAACCCAAGGAAAGCCGTCCCCTACATGCTGTGACATCGCAGCTGGATGGTGCAGTGTGGCAGCAGACACAGGGGTGTGGATGTCAGACTGAAAAGTTATATGGTGTGATGAACTCTGTACGGCCGATGTATGCATCTTCGTAGAGAATTTCACCTGCAGAAATGTTAGTTCCTCGTGTGAAGCATCCCTATTGTAGTAGACTCAGCATTTCTGAATTAGAGACTCGACATGGCGTGTAGTGAATAACCAGCAGGACTCTTGCTACCTCATATGAGAAGGCTTTTTCCTCTCCAGAATCGTGATTCCTCTCTGTGAAGACTTTCACATTGAGATACTTGGATTTCTCCAGTGTAAATGATTGTAGTGTGGAGATACGGCACTATAAAACCTTCGTGTGAAGGAGTTTACTCGAAGCAACTCTACTACACCCTGTTGAAAAGGACGTCGACTTTAACCCACAGGAACGCATCAGTCCTTTCTTTATGCGATTTCATTTTTAATTTGAAACTGCGACACTTCCCTCCGCCTCACTCATAGAAACAGAACGCCATAGGTCCCTGTGAGGAGTGGGCCACTCACTGAGACACCACTGTCCCCCGTGTGAAGGATGACCTGGACACGGACACTAGCCCTGGTCCTCGCCCTGCTTTGTACAGGTACGACTGCTTTCCTTCTGGAATGCCCAGACAGCATGATTTCCATGAGAAGTGCTGTGGAGGGAAATTATTCTGCTTCTTTCGTTTTGTGCCCAGTGTACTACAGTTTTCCCCTCACTTCGAAATAATGATTTGATAACAGTCAGGAAGCTCTGCAGACAGATGTGAACCGAGAAAGTTTGCGTGCATACGTGGAGTGTGTGTGTGTGTGTGTGTGTGTGTGTGTGTGTGTGTGTGTGTGTGTGCATTCAAAGTTATGAACACGTGTTTACAAATTTGACAACGAAAGTCACATTCTCTGTTGCACTTTATACACCTAACTTATGCCTTAATGGAATTCAGGACAACTTTCAAAAAGAGCTTTGAGCTGATCTGGCTGAATTTAGTTTTAAATAGACAACAAAAATCCCCCAAGGCGACGGAGCTAGAAGCCTTGTGTGAGTTTGAAGATACAGCGTATCTGGAAAGGAAAGCTACATCACCACCAGCAATGAACTGTCTGTGCTCTGGAGAGATTTTTCCGATAACATGTTGAGATGCTCCGTCCAGGCTATGACATCGTAATACCGTAATCGAACACGAAATTTTAAAGCAAATCATTGATTAAATGACTAAAATTGCAGAGATGCAGTCTGGCAAGGGCTGACCATTGTTTCTCATGGTGTAGTGTTCCACAGGACGTGTAGTCACTTGACAGGCTGTACTTGCTGTTGTTCCATGGACTGACTGTACAAGGACTAGAGCACGCACTCCGTACCAAGGGACCCATCTCACTGCAGTGACTGCCTTTCCTTGCAGGCGTGGACGCTTGGGAGTTCGACATAGCGCCATTCACCTTTTCCAACGCAAGCAACGTGTACCAGTACTCCCATCACCTGACCTGTAGTCAAAACCAGATTGTATCGATAGGGTTCATGCACAACGGGTACAAGGCAAGCGAGTGCCAGTGTGAGAAAGATCAGTCGTGTTGCCAGTATGCAGACACCGACTGCAGGCAGGATATGTCTCCAGAAATCGTGCGGCAAGTCACCATGGAATGCTCGGATAAACATGAGTGTCGCCCCCTGGTGACAAAGTCCAAAGACAGCTGCCTGAGGCATGGAGTGGAGTTCCAGTGGCCCACGTATTCCAGGGCCTTTTACTTTTGCGTTCCTGGTGAGTGCTGTCTCGGTCTCACTGCCTCTCTCCACACTCTTGTTCTGCTCAACTCCTCCACGTTTCAACACTGCGTGTACTCTTTGCCTTTAACTGAGTGTTACGGGAATCCACAAAACGAAATAAAACAGGTCCCGGGTTATTTACATGTCTTCATCTTTCAACATAAAACATGCCCGTAACAGGGGTAGAAAAGAAAAATAAATTAAAAAGAATGTTACATTGGTATATGCTTCAAACACAACATCCTCAATAACCCAATCTTATCAAATTACACCTACTCTTCACCTACTCAACTCCCAACGTGAAAAATGAAAAAGCACAAGTAAAATGTCGGTCAGCCTTCTTATAGAAAACATAAAAGCACGTAGGTCAGCCCTCGACAAGTAAAAACTATCGACCCGTATAAAACTTTCGCACCAACCTTTGAACTCTGCCCGCTCTCTCTCTCTCTCTCTCTCTCTCTCTCTCTCTCTCTCTCTCTCTCTCTCTCTCTCTCTCTCTCTCTCTCTCTCTCTCTGACCGTCTCTGCTGTGTGTGTGGAGTCGATCTCTTCTCTTTGTCTTCTTCTCTCTTCTGTGCTTTGCCTTCCTCCACTCTCTTCTTCGTCTGCTTCACTCTTCTGTGCTTCGCCCTCCACCACTCTCTTCTTCGTCTGATTCACTCTTCGCTGCTTCGCCCTCCTCTTCTCTCTTCTTCTCACCCAGCAGGCGGACCGATCTCTATCTTCTGTCTTCTCTCAGTAGGCGGACTGTTCTCTCCTCTCTCCTCTCCTCTCAGTAGGCAGACTGATCGCTGTCTTCTTGCTCTCTCTATATAGCTATCTTCTCACAACCAACTCACGACCCACCTTTACTCACGTACTACTCATATCAAAGATTATGGGTTACAC
>JAWQFJ010031194.1:30000-33746 GCA_034096865.1 Theodoxus fluviatilis
TTAACAGTATTCCAAAACACTCTAGAATTTTGCAAACTGCTCATCAGAGTATTACGCACTACTACGAAGTGATTACGCTTATTTTCTCTGATTAAAGTTTTGTATCGACGTCTATTAGACATATATTGTTCATTGGTTTCAACAGATCTGCAATTCCTGAACATTTTAAGAGCACACAACGCCAGATTTCTACTGTTACTGCACTCTTTGTCAAACCAAGTTGTGAAATACGATTTTTAACCTGGATTTCCTTTTTGAGGCATTCTGCACTCAAAGTCAAAGTCTGGGTGAACAGCAATACGGCATCATCAATTAATCTATCGAAATCTGCCGATGCTTTCGCTAACTGTTCATCGAAAACTGGCGTCTCAGTTTTCCATTTCAACTCTTCCACCTTGCTACTGTCCCAACAAAGTATTACACAAGGTTTACTGGGCTCTTCACACAGTATTCTAGCTGGTGGAGGGCCCAGTACAATTTCGACAGGCATGTGATGTGATTCTACCCGGTTGCCAACACGCATATCTATAGTGAAAGGGAGGTAGCCGGCTATCACAATACAATAGTCAATAACGTTATCTCCATGTGGGGATATGTAGGTGAACCGGCCCTCCCTATCACTATTAATATTGTTGCATGATGTACTTTGCAAAAACTCTTCAGCACTGACCCAAAAGTGTTCACATTCTTGATCTGTGACACTCAAGATCTGAAATTAGTGCATACACACGGTGACGTAAAGTCACCAGAGTCTCCAGTATTCTCACCATCCTCTGTGTGAAGATCCCAGGACGCAGTTCTTGCGTTCATATCTCCACACATCACAATTTCTGACCGCGGGTATCTTTCCTGGAATTTCAGGATAAGGTCATCCAGCACTGTGATGCACAAATATATATTTTCCCCTTTGTAGTAGGGCGAGTCAAGTGGAGGGACGTATATGCACAATAGAATAGCGTCTTCTAAATACGGGGTGCAGATTCTAAGAGCCAGGGTAGTGTCACTATCAGTTTCAAGGCTTGTTGCATATAATCCGAGTGTCTTTTTAACCAACATCATTATTCCTCCTGATCTTCTGCCTTGCAAAGACATTTTTATACCAGGGGAGTGCAAAATTGTATAGTCATTAAAGTAAATACTGAAATCAAAGTCTGACGAAGTAAATGTCTCCGTCAGACAACACACAACGAAACTGTGAATGTATGCCAGAAATCCTGTCTCCGACATTTTCGAGGACAGTGCTTCGACACTCCAGCATACAATCTGCACAGTCGACCGGGAATCATTATCTAATCCATTTTCTCTGTAGGCTGAACCTAGTAATGGGCAGTGGCAAGCCCGTCAGGGATGTATCACATCACTTTCGGCCTCACGTGTTGGTGCAGATGTGCCACGCAACCTGCCATGCCACACGGAGGAAGATGAGTCTGAAACCTCTTGCTGTTTGCTAGAACTTCCCACCTGCGCTATTTCTGGCACTACACTCATATCCACCGTGGCTCTGACGCGGCGGACCCCGAGTTCAGCCACTCATTTATCGTCTTCTGGATTGTCTTGCAGGATGTTGACTCTCGCGTAGGCTGGCTTTGACACGCGTCAGTAAACTCTTCGGTCTTGTCAGCTGCGGTTTCCTCTTCTGATTCGCTGAGGAGTTCCGCTGCTTCCTCAGTGTCGTCCGACACACTGTCCTCCCTTGCTGAAGGCAGCACCAGAACGTCTTGGTTCAGGTGTTTTGCCTGCTCTTCAAGTAACAGACCACGTTGAGGCTGAATCCAGACACCGTCCTGCCCTTGTCCTTCTGTCCCGGCTGACCTCGTCTGGTTACCAGAATGTATGTCTGTCTTGATCTTTTCCCACGCACGAACCCTTTCGTCGCGTGTCCCATGCTCGGGTCCCCTCTGGTGTTGAGTGTGATCTGTATGTTGTTGCCACTCTCTAGTTTGGACGGCCCCGTCATTACCCGAGGGATGAGCAAAGTTCTCATGTTGCAGGTTGGAATCTGCATACTCGAGAAGTTCGGTTCCCAACTCTGTTCCGTTCTGTCTTCCATTTACGAAGTTGCCTGGGTAGGCCCACGCTCCATACTGATCCTGCACGCAGTCTGTAGATTAGGATCCGGGATACAGGTGAGTAGGCATATGAAAAGCATTAGGAGGTTCTTGATGCCATTCGGGGTCATTCCCGCTTCTGTCCACTACATTTCTCTGCCTTTGTCTGCCTCGCTTCCGCGGCCTGTAGGAGTGAGGTCGGTTGCGTGCACGCTGACTAGGCCTGGCATCCCGGAACCACAACTTATTGTTGTGATAGTAGGCCTCGTGTCCTTGGTCACGCAAGTCACTAAGGGTTTTCATCTGCCTCGTAGTTAGCTCACTGGCGATCCTGATTCCTCTGCTTCTGATTGGGTCCCTTCCGCACCTCAGCAGAGCAATCTTGTCCAGAAAAGTGGCCATCTCACCAATGACAGGGCGGGGTTTGTTTTCATTGCCGCTTCTTGTGGGTCCCGGACTAATCAGCCTGACGATGTCCTTTTCAGACCATAGAATAGTTGATACCGTCTCACGGAATACGGACAGGACAGACTGTAGACATTGCCAGTACGTCTCATGATCAGCTTCATAGACACCGAACATCTTGACGTTGTTGCGTCTGGCTGCACTCTCAATCGTGTCTGCCTGATCCTCGTTCATTCGTGATATGTTCTGGACATTTGCGGTGATATCTCCTATGAGTATATTCAGAGTATCAATGTCTGACCGAATGCCCTGCTGGTTTGCCAACAATGATTTGTAGTCCTGTTCACAGAGGTGGGCCATTTCCGAAACTAATTTTTCTGATTCCTCAGTTCTGCTTCCAGGTTGGCGCATTTCCGGTTCATCCGTTTCTCTAGATCCGCGAACTGCCATTCCCATCCGGCCGTCAGTGATTTGCCCCCTACGTGCAATGGACTGAGCTCTTCTGGGAGCTCATTGGCAGCTTCAGTATCCGACGTCTCGGAATTATTTGGCCCCGGGTTGGCCTCAACAACACCTGCCATGAGGATATGAGCTGACAGATCATGAAGAGTTTTCACCGAGGAACTTGTTGCACAGTCATTATTAGAGCCACATATAGTATCATGGCATACAGGCCCGCTATAGCCTGTGACTGTGACAGCCTAAAACGGCATGCACAGGTTAAGCACGTGCTAATGGGACTTGTTCTGGGTGCGAGTTTGAAATCCCACTCATAGTCCTTTGTTTCACGTGCTGACATGCCTGAAGGGTTCACTCTGGCATGACTTGCTAGCAAGGCGTGAGCGCCAATTCTCTGGCGATGTCTGCAAGTCTACGCCCATTTTTTACTTTCCCCGTGAATACTGTTCTGATATTTGAATATATCAAAATGTCACAATTTCTAAATATCAAGTGATGAAATTCCCAAAAGTCAAAATTGTTTTTTAGTTATGTCATTGTGGCCAACATGTGATGGCCGAAATATATGCATCAGTGCACACTTGCAACTCCGTCACGTACACACATTGCTCTTTCCCCTTCGAATATCAGTATTCAACAAAAGAAAGTCAACGGCAGACTGCACACGCGGAAGATGATTCACAAGTAAACTCTTGTCAATAGATATTGATTCACTTCAACGGAAACATCCCCGCCTTCACTGAAGCACGCACTCGTCTGCGTAGGTCGGAGGCCGCAGACACAACGCTCGTACTCCGCGATACTCCAACCTCCACAACTCTTACAAAAGTCAAA
>JAWQFJ010031195.1:0-14723 GCA_034096865.1 Theodoxus fluviatilis
GGTTGATAGGGTATCGGGTTTTGGTGGATGAATGGATGGATGGATTGATGGATGGATTGGTGGATGAATGGATGGATGGATGGATGAACGAACAAACGAATGTACGAATGAAAATTTATATATATACATAAATATTAAACAAACGTGTTTCTGACCCTTCTCTTTAAAGTTTGTTTCAGAATTATATTATAATATGATCTGTGCATTTTGTGCAAATTGAACAAGAACAGACATTGAAACAGCACAAAAGTGATGTGTCCATGCAGCCTACATTTCTAGAAGCAAGGTCGGCCTGTAGGGACGAAGTGGACGGTGGATCTGGAGCGAATGTGAGGAACAAATACCACCTCCTATGCGTGCAAACGGAGAGCAACTCACCTGCTGTGACATACCACTGTTCAAAGTGATACTCACCAGCAGTGCATTCGAACGACAGCAAAGATAAGAATCTGTGCAGTTTGAGGTATCCATATTTACTCTGGTGGGCGCGTGCACTGAAGTTGTCGATTTGCCTATTAGTCCGTCCGTTCGTGTGTGTGTGTGTGTGTGTGTGTGTGTGTGTGTGTGTGTGTATGTTTGTGTGTGTTTGTGTGTGTGTGTGTATGTTTGTGTGTGAGTGTGTGTGATTGTGTGTCTGTGCGTGTGTGCATGTGCGGGCGTGTGTGTGTGTGTGTGTGTGTGTGTGTGTGTGTGTGCGCGCGCGCTTGTGTATGTGTGTGTTTGTGTGTGAGTGAGTGAGTGTTTCCACGTGTATGCGTATATAACTTCGCTTATGGATGGATGTATATGCGATTAGGAAAGGGCAGTGGTAGAAGAGGATAAACTTAAAGAGATGTTCAAGGGAAACATTTTCTCTAACCTTTTTGGATGTGTTAGGGCAAGCCTCCACTTCCTGCAGGATCCATCCTGGACTCAGCAACATAACCAACGTCATCAGCAGCACCATTTTCATCCTGGACATCAAAGTCCCACACCAAGGACAGTTAGATATAACTGATGCAACCATTTACCTGCAGATTGTATTAGAAATGTTGCTAATTGTCATCAGCCATTTACGTGTGATGCTTTTTCAAGCTTTTTAAAATAAATATATATGTACTTAGGACATTCCTTTTACATGACTTCTCTATATGTTTTCTTCAGAGTCTAAATCGTGTTATTTTTGGTCATTTAAGGATGAATCTCCGAGTTTGACGCTGTGTTGTGAAGCTGTAATGTACTAAAACGTCGTGGTATCCTTCAGATCAAACACCAGTCCTTTCTACAAGTCCGATGCTTGTTACATGATGAAGTCAGGATGGACCTCGTTGTATGTGTCGCATGACGTCACTGAGCAGCTTCGAGACGGTCAGTTTGGTTCTGGATGATTCCAGAAAACCTATTAAACGTATATAGGGCGCGAGTGCGGGCGTGTGAAGGAGAGCGCATGACAGAAAGAGGTGAGAGTGTAAGGTGGTCGGTGAGTACGAAAAATTATCTAATGGAAAACGCCCTGGAATAAAGTGTTTTCCTGAGAGTGTATGTTACAAATGTGTTGCGACTCGAGCTCTGTCTGGTTGCACCTGTTTACCTCGGCGTCTAGAGCAGTTACAAAAACCTCCCCCGGCAATATCAAGACCGCTTCTGCAACGATCTCGCTCAGTCGTCGTCTGTGCTGGAGTTTACAGGCGTAGTTTCCCACTGTTCAAGACACTGGTACGTCGTAAGTCAAGATACCCCTTGCTAATGGCTGTAGTCTCGAAGGCAACAACTGAAGAACAGCTGTCGGCACGGCAAGGTAGGCTTTGAAGAGAAGTTTATTCTCTGGCATGAGAATACGGTCTGGCCCGCCGTCTAGGCTAGCCGATCAGCGCTACGACTCTCTCATAGCTTACTCTAGCATCAAGGTGAGACTCGGTCTGCAGGCTCCCTCTCTGCCTCTCTCACTCTCTTTTCTATAGGCTCTCGAGAGGTTCTAGAACTTCCTACAAAAGTTCCGTCTTCTCGAACCCTTCAGAAACCAAACCTCACGTCATCATGCTGAATGACGTATAAACACTGCTACGTGCGCATGTCTAGACATGCGTAGACCAAACTTGAACTTTCCATCACCCTCTTGGCTTCTAAATATAGCGCAGTAGGAATGCACAAGAATATTCCAGACATGGTGTCCTCACAAGCTTACGGCTCCGAGAGACATGCACTTGAGCACTATCTAAACAAATCTACTCTGCCACAGAAACATTCACAACACTACCCCCTCCTTAAAACCATTCGGTCCCTGAATAGTTACCAAAACAAATATCACAATTATTAGAATCTCTAGAATCCTGTTCTAACAAAACTAACGACAGGGCCAGACCAAAGTGAATACAATAACAAACTATGGACAATCAATGAGGAACGATTGAACGTTTAACGTGATAATCGATGTCCATCACTGTAAAAGTTCATGAAGAACAGCTCATAATTCATGAGTCTGTTACTCACATCATTGCTGCACGCTCCTGTACAGCAGTCCATGAATAAACACTCTGTCGGGGCAATGACAGTCCAAGTCACAAACCCCGTCAGAGTCCACAGGTGATCACCAGCCAAAGCGAGGCGGTGGCCGGACAAGCTCTATATATATGTGTATGTACGTGTGTATGTGTTTGTGTGTGTGTATGTGTGTGTGTGCATGCGCTAATGTGTGTTTGTGTGTGTGTGTGTGTGTGTTTGTGTGTGTATGTGTGTGTGTGTGTGTTTGTGTGTGTATGCGAGTGTGTTCCACTGTGTGATAAGTACGCGTGTTATTAATTTCGGGTATCTCCTCGCGCTTTAGTTATACTGAATATCCTCATGAGTGTTTGTCATTCGTGCAAATGGTTGGTGTGATTGTGCTTGTGTTTGTGTGTGTGTGTTCGTGCGTGCGTGTATGCTGCGTTTGTGAATGTGTGTCTCTGTGTACAATTGTTTGTTGATATACGGCGTTTGAGCGTGTTACACACTCCTGTCAGCTAGGTCGTGTGCATACCCCATGTCTACAAGAGTTTGTGGCACTGGGTATATTTGGGTGTAACAAACTATGTCTGTAAACAATATGCTTTTCGCGCCTTACTTCTCTTTTGTTCATAACAGTGTTTTTTAAAATCTTTTACGTGTATATGGTCATGGGGTTGTATCTGCAAAAATACGCCTGTTTATTAGCAAGCGTTCAACGGTGTGTGCATACATGTTTGCTTGCACAGACACGCCCGTGTGTCATAAAGTGAATTAGCGACTGAATGAGAGATGATATGTGAATATCTTTGTGCGAGCATGGCATACACACGTGTACGTGAGGTCTGCTGTTTGTCAGCTGGTGAAAAAGCCAGCAAGAACACGGGGACTGCCATTACTGGATCGTGTTGCACAGTCACAGCTCAACCTGCAACCCCAGAGCATCTCAAGGACCCAGACCCATGGTCGTCACAACTGAAGGCGGCCTACTGCACAGGGTTTTCTCCCCTTCTCATGCCAGACTGCGTGTGCGGTTGAGTGGGCTGGAAAACAGTGGGTGGAGATGCAGGTCTTGGCACAGGACTGTTAAACTTGGAGGCAGACGTCTCCACTGAGTAGAAGATCATGGAGATTTGAGTCTCTCTGTCAGGGAAAACATTAGTATTGTGTATACACCAGTACCGATGATTTTGTGGAATTACACAAGTTTTGTCTAGGAACATTTAACTCATTCTTGTTTGTCGTACTGATAAGCAACACTAACCCTTTCGTAGTCACAAAGAGCGAATGGAAAATATAGAAGTGATGACAAAGACATAGATTTTCGGTTTAACTTTTTTATGTATGCGCAATGTAAAGTCACGTTAAAAAAGAAGAAGAAAGAATACAAATGCTGCAAACAAAGCAACGCAAAAATTTAAAATATGATGTACAATGATTTACAAAATCCTATCTTAAGTAGTGTCCAGTTTATGTCTAAGTTGAAAGTAGCGCAACTCTCTAACCAAAGTGAGATGAATGCATAAATGAATGAATGAATGAATGAATGAATGAATGAATGAATGAATGCATGAATGAATGAATGAATGAATGCATGAATGAATGAATGAATGAATGCATGAATGAATGAATGAATGGATGAATGAATGAGTAAAATGTTACGATCTACCAGCATCAGTACACCATCTAAGGCCATTGATCACGGAAATCACGAAAGCTAGTAAGTAAACTCCCAAATTCCCTGGTATTGCATAAGGAGACGTGGTGGGTGTATTGTTCTTACTCCCAACCCCCAAGGGGAGTGTAAGCAGTAAATGCTACACTTAAACATTCTTCTCACTCATTCTGCATCTCCTTCAAAAGCAAGGAATAAAGAAAAACTGCAATCCAGTTGGACCAGTGTCGTTCTCCAGCGCAGACAGTTGAGATGCAGGACAAGACCACCTGACAGTGACACCATTCACAGAGTCCACCACTGGAAACAATTCAGACACACCATCAACATTTACAGCCTAGATGGATTCTACAGACCAGGGCAAAACGGTGTCCGTGCAACTGACTGTCAGCTGCACACTTGCCAAAGAAGGAGAGTAAGCGTGAAATAAATATCGTCGCTGGCTGGATGCCATGGAAAAGTGTCGTTGGAATTCAGATTGCACAGCAAAGTGCACATCAAAACATTAACAATGTGTTATTATTACCATTAACCTCTGCAGCAGCAGCAACTGCAGCAGCAGCAACTGCAGCAGCAACAGCAGCAGCAACAGCAGCAGCAACAAAAGCAGCAACAGCAGCAGCAACAGCAGCAGCAACAGCAGCAGCAACAAAAGCAGCAACAAAAGCAGCAACAGCAGCAGCAACAGCAGCAGCAACAAAAGCAGCAACAAAAGCAGCAACAGCAGCAGCAACAGCAGCAGCAACAAAAGCAGCAACAAAAGCAGCAACAGCAGCAGCAACAAAAGCAGCAACAAAAGCAGCAACAGCAGCAGCAACAAAAGCAGCAACAGCAGCAGCAACAGCAGCAGCAACAAAAGCAGCAACACAAGCAGCAACAGCAGCAGCAACAAAAGCAGCAACAAAAGCAGCAACAGCAGCAGCAGCAGACTTACTAAAGAGATAGGTTTGGTTTGGCATGGGTCTAGGTTTGTATGACAAAAGTTGGAAAGGCATATAATTAACATCTAAACAATTCAGAAACTTTAATTGGGTTACCCCATTTGTCTATGGGATAAAAAAAGAAAAACGAATAATTTGACAATAACGCAACCAAAGAAAAGGTATAACCTTTTGCTTATATCTTAACAATTTAAAAACATACATAAAGACAAGATGCAGCTTGAAAACAATAGCCTGGGTCAAGATATCAGCACTCTGTGTTTACCATTGACATAGATGTAACAAAACAATTCACGCAGTGTCAGAATGAAGAGTGATAATTCGTTAAGGCAGCAATGACACTCATAAGCTCCAGTGCGGTGGCAGACACAGTACACACAGTGCGTAGAGTGCAAGGCTCTGTGGCCGAGTGGTCAGTACACACAGTGTGTAGAGTGCAAGGCTCTGTGGCCGAGTGGTCAGTACACACAGTGTGTAGAGTGCAAGGCTCTGTGGCCGAGTGGTCAGTGCTCTTGACCTGCAATCCATTATGGCCAGCGGGTAAGGCGTTCGAAGCTGCGCCGTTCTCAGAGTTGCTTCCTTGAGCAAGATGCTTAACTAACATTGCCTCTCCCCACTTGGAAAGAAAACCAGATACCTAAGCGGGCAATGCTGGTATATTGTAGTGCAATTAACCCTGGTATATGGCAAAGTGTCAAATGATGATGACGATGATGATGATGATGATGATGATGATGATGATGATGATGATGATGATGATGATGATGATGATGATGATGATGATGATGATGATGATGATGATGATGATGATGATGATGATCTTTATTGTGTCCCTTTTTAAAGGATTTTTTTTTTTTTTTTTTTTTTTGGGGGGGGGGGGGGAAATTTCACCCCCGGTCGCCGCTGTACAACGCCCAATAACCCGTTTTCCCCCTCGGTAGGAGAGGCAATGTGGGTGAATCACCTTGCCCAAGGATGTAACTCTAGGATCTGTGCAACTTGGAACATTGCACCCGTCAGCCGCAAGCGACTGCTGGTCAAACGCTCTGACCACTAGGCCACAGAGGAACAAACGGCCTGTTGAGGTCTTCTCAGCCTTTTTTCACTGCCTTGCTGGCCACGATCCTTGCAAGGATTTACTTGTCATCGTTGTGGTCCAGCAAACATCAAATGGGGATTTGCAGTAATGGACAACTAAACAATGACAAGCGTTTACTGATACAAGCAGCTGACATCAGCCAAAGAAAAAGCAGCGGTTTGTAGAATCAGAAAACACATTTGTAACCATCAGCAACATAATAGTTTGCAGTTAGTGTGACAGAAATCAATAATTTATGCAAAAATGCAGTCAACAATCATCATCCACATCATGAGTATGCATTATAATGAGAATGATATATGTAGTTATCTTTAGGCACCAAGAACTATACATTGTTTACAACCGAAAGTCATTTATAAAAAGAATTTTTTGTCGGATAGCGACAACTGTATCAACGAAAATGTATCAGAGTGCAATAACACATGTACAGTCAGCAAAACTAGCGTCGGTGATTCATACCTGATGTGGCGAAGTGCAGAACCGTTGTCTCTCTCTCAACATTAGGATTATGAATAGTTAGACCACTTTATTGGTTTATGTACCTTCTGTTTGTAACCATATTTAGCATTATGCACAGCGGCAGTGTTAATGAGCCATCTCGTACATTACATCCCTCACCTGATGATCTATAAAATATGATTTTGGATAACTTTGTGTTGACGACGTTGATTTCATTTTGCGATACAAGTGCTAATGTGAGAATTTCATAACTATAAAACTTGATGCCAAAATTACTTTTTGATCAGAAAGTGCTCCACTATTTATCTCATCTAATGGAGTGAGATTTTCAGGAAGAGAGGGTTCAACTTAGATGCCATTTATACTTAGAGTATAATACCTTAGCACTGTGACGGGGGGATGACGTATTATCAGGAATAAGGGAAGTAACCGCTACTGCATTGTTACGAAGCCGTTTAATAAAGTTCGCTCCTTTGACCAGGAGCTGGCTTGCGCATGCGGTCGAATAAAAAAGTTCCTCAACTGCCATCTCCGAAGCACTGTTGACTGTTCAGCGTTCTATCAGTTTTCCCTTGTCATACTCTTCCACTAGAGCCACACTAACAACAGACCACAAAACATGGTGTCAGAGATCCTTAGAACAAAAAGGGGAACCAGGATTCAGCTGAACGAACAATTGAAAGCTAAGTAACTTGACTGAAAATTTTCAGTGCGTCACAATGTTCAAACCGCCGCAGCCATTCGCATTTCATGAGACTTCTGCATGGCCAGCTTGGTTGGCGAGATTTGATCGTTTTAGGCTTGCATCAAAGCTGAGTAAAGAGAGTGGCGAGATTCAAGTTAGTAGTTTGCTGTACTCTATGGGTCCGGATGCTGATAAGATTTTCGCACAGTTTGATTTGTCTGATGATGATCAAAACGACTACGACAAAGTGAAGAAGAAATTCGATGAACATTTCATACCACAGAGGAACGTGATTCGTATCAGAGCAACATTTCACAGCAGGAACCAGAAAGAAGGTGAATCAATTGAACAATACGTCAATGCTTTGTAGGAACTAGCAGAGCATGCTGCTTTCACAGAGAAGGACACTATAAGAGATAGACTAGTCCTGGGACTGAGAGACAAAGATCTTACTGGAAAGCTACAGCTAGAGAGAGAGCTGACTTTGGAGAAAGCAATCATGAAGTCGAGACAACATGAACAAGTGATGGCTGAAGTAGAGCAACAGAGAGGTGCAACATCAGTTGATGGAGTCCGCTTCCGACCCGGGTGGAACCGAGGAGGGAAGGGACCCTCACATCAGTATGCATGTAACGGTAATGCCAGTACAATAATACATTTTTTTGTTTTACTGTACTGAGGTTTTCAACAAAACCTTATTGCCACACTCCTGTTGGACATGGACAGATAAACAGACAAGAAATACAAGTGGACACTGAGGCAAAAAGAATAATTACACAAGAATATTTATTAACGGTAAACAAGTCAACACTCAACTCACAAGTCCCCTCGACAACAATAAAAACGATAACAACCTTCGCTCATACACATGAGGGAAAACACACTACAACAACCACACTTCTTAGACATAGGCTTCAAATGGGGGAGGGGCTGGTCTCATCAGACACAGTCTCCCCGCAAGCGCGTGGACGAAATAACAACCTAACAATCCCACGTACCCCTATGGGTTCACAAGTACATTAAGTGGGTGTGTAGGACAGCCCCACACCTTAGGGGGAAAGGAGATGGGCCCCAACAGGCTGTGAAAGACACCCCCAGACTCCCGTCAGGAAACGAGGTGTCCCACTCCCTCCTGAACGCACGACACGTGGAAGAAACGACACAAAGATAACAATCTACACCCCCTTGGGGTTCAAGGATATGGTCGCACCCTAGTGCGCAAAGGTAGCTTCACAACAAGCATACAACTCTTGATAAACAACCACACCCGGATAACCAACCCCCATGGGTTCGACACACAGGTCACTAAGTGGATGTGTAGGACAGCCCCACACCTTAGGGGAAAGGAGGTGGGCCCCAACAGGCTGTGAAAGACACCCCCTGACTCCCGTCGGTAGCGAGGTGCCCCACTCCATCTCGAACGCACGACACGTAATAATTCACTCACTCTCCTAAAACCCATGTAACCTTACAAAGTGGAAAAAACATTCACCAAACAATACTAATTACTCTCTCTTAAGGGATTCCGGCACCATAGGCGCAAACGACGAGGACAAAACAATGTCACTTATCAGTCTCTTGAGAGGGCGACATGCTACTAAAGTGGCCTGAATGATTACAACGTGGACTCAACTGGAGAGAAGAAAGAAAAAGGTTCAAAGATCTATGGCGGTTCAACCTTACCCCAGTCTTGATCCGATCTGTCAATTCTCTCCCAGCGTCCAGAACATCACCGGTGATCAGTGCTCAGACCTCCCTGCGAACACGCTTGCAGGTATAAAGTAGGCACATAGCACACGCCTGACCATCACACACACAGGCTCACAGCGACCTGAGTCACTTGGTCCTCGCTCCCGCATAGAATGTAGACTGGTAGACGACCGCGTCTCCACATCTCACGGGTGACGACGCTCTCCGTCCCGTCGCCCAAAGAGGACAGACACTTCCCAGTGCCCATGGATGACGGCTCCTTCCGTCACATGAAAGACGGCTCCTCCGTCGCATGAAGATCACAGGTGCCTCCTGGCAACTAGTGATGACGGGCTCCTTCCCGCTGCTTGAAGACGGTGGGCCTGGCGTCACGCGCCAGGAAAAGTGAAGACAGGTACCTTCGGGCTGTCTTCTTTCTCGCCTGTCCACAGGCGCTGGCAAGGCGCTGACAGGTACGGAATGGTGCCTCTCTCCATTGAGAAGAGAAGGATCGCAGTCTCAACTAGACCGTGGAAATAGGAAAGCCTCCCTCCCACGTGGAAGAGAAGCGTGGTTGATCTCAGTAGACCATGGAAGAAGGAAAACTCCTCTCCGGCAGGGAGAGTAGCGTTGTTGATCTCAGTAGACCATGTAAGAAGGAAACCTCTCTCCAGAGAAGAAGAGAAGCGTGGTTGATCTCAGTAGACCATGGAAGAAGGAAAACTCCTCTCCGGCAGGGAGAGTAGCGTGGTTGATCTAAGTAGACCATGTAAGAAGGAAACCTCTCTCCAGAGAAGAAGAGAAGCGTGGTTGATCTCAGTTGATCATGTAAGAAGGATGGAACTTGTCGCCTCTGCAGACGAAATACAAATCCCCTGTACAGCACAACTCTGGAGAGTCAGAACAGGCCTGGGCAAGCCCCCTAAGCCTTTCACCTCGAGTTTCCTTGGCGTAGGCAAACCGAGGGTGCTGCAGATATCTGCTGCTGAGTGACCCCAAGGAGAGATACCCCCGGGCGAGGCAGAGCCACCTCAACCCGCCTCCTCAGAACCCTTGGGCGAAGGCGATCTGAGAGGGCAGCAGATAGAACTCGCCCCACGGCTCACGAGAAGCCGCACACAGTTGAGCCATGTGGCCCCAACTTAACTTTGCCCGCCCATCCGGCTATCCCTGGCGTGGGGTACCGGAGGGCTGGCAACGTGACTTGCTTCACTGATGACCAAAATTACAAGTGGCGTTAACCGACGCTAAACTTAGCGTGAAAACTAGCATGACGTTTATTTTGTTTGTGACGCATTTCTTTGGCAACTAAATCCATGGCGTGACGCGTTACCTATTTCAGAATTTTAAATTTGAACCTGACCTAGTTCCTAAGATTGCATACTAGCTTCTGTAAGAGGGTCGACAGACAGTGGACAACACTAAACCTAACTCGTTCTCGCACCCCTTGACGCTACATGCGACAATGCACATGCACATAATTCAGAGAAATTTGCGTGCAAGAAATGCGGAACTATTCATGAGAAGAGGAAGTGTCCAGCATACCAGAAGAAATGTCACAAATGTGGAAAATTTTCACATTTTGCAAAATTGTGCAAGTCTAAGTCCAAGACAAAGAAAACAGATGAAGTTACTTCAGAGCCAGAGCCAGAAAGAGACTTGAAACAGAGCCAGTAACAGAGCCAGAAAAAGAGCCTGAGAGAGAGCCAGAGCCTGAGAAAGAATATTTCATAGGAAGCGTCGAGTCCAATGAACCACCATGGAGAGTGAATTTGAAGTTGGAAGAAACCTCTATCAACTGGAAAACTGATACCTGGGCCAACGTCAACGTGATTAGCAGATCTACATGGGCAAAGCTAGGACAGCCAAAGCTGCTTCCAGCAAATTGTGTCAACCTGATGAGTTCAGGGGGCAAAGTGAAAACACTAGGTCACTTCACTAATAAGTTTGAGAAGAAGATTGAAGCTACAGTGTTCGTCATTAATAATGACTCTGACAGTCTTCTGAGCCGCAGTACGGCTACAGCGCTGAATCTTGTACGGAGAGTGAACTCAGCCATGAAGTGTGAGCCTGTGCAGATCAAGCTCAAGGAAGATACACAACCGTACAGCATATCCACACCAAGAAGAGTGCAAATTCCACAGCAAGAAAAGGTGAAGAAAGAGTTGGAGAGGATGAAAGAAAACGGAATAATAGAAGAAATCACAGAGCCGACTGAGTGAGTGTCACCCATTGTCGCAAGATTTGCGCAAGGTGTGTGAGAAATTGTACAGAAAGTTTGAAGCCAGGTAGCATCGCTATCTGGAATGCTAGGCATGCACTGGGGTGCATCTAAAAATAGTAACCAAAGCTGAGACCCACCACTTGTTGCTAACCAGGAGTGATTAGCCCAGGGGGGAGGGGTTAGGAGATTCGAATGGGGGGAGGACGAGAGAGACTCGCGCACGAGTGAAGCATTTGTAAAGCATGAGTGATCTCGGAGGCGATAGCGTCCCCACGTGTTTCAATCGAATTTTCCAATTGGTTAATTGGAGCTGGGGCGATAGATTGTTTAGGCGTTTAGCGCCCGGGGTGCGGATAATTCAAGCTTGCTGTCTGAGCGAGCTGGACGTTTTGTGGCGACTGGGTCGCGTAGGCTCATGGGGACACATGTGTCTGCCTAGAGCGCTATTATCGCTCGAGGGGTTCTGGTTTACCCCGAGTGTAACAACAGTCTGTCAAGTCATGGTCTGTCTTGAGGTATGTTCATTACAGTTCTTTGGTTGAACGCGTATATACCTTTGTAAGTGAGAGAACGCCATTTTTGACTAAATTATTCAGCAAGGGGTAATGTTGAATTAAGTGTCTCCTCAATCATCCAGTGAAATGAATATTGACTGTGGGAATGGAAAAGGGGGAGAGATTCAATTGCTCTTTGAGTGAATCAAGTTTTGGGTTCCAATTCTGATGACGTCTGGGCTGCGTCCATCAGTCATTTGTGATTGGGAGTGTGTGAAAGAGGCTTGTGTTGAGAGTGTAGTGGCTGCTGCCTTATCCCGTAGTGATAAGTCGTCTTTTGTCTATTTCAGGCCATATCCATATCCATATCCATAGCCATATCCACATTTATTCTTCCATAGCTATATCTATATATTAGCTTGGCTAAACGTACTCTCGTGTACGTGGAACTGGGTTCCGGAAATCGCAAACTGGGTTTGCAGCAGTGCGTCAGCCATTCAGTGGCTACTGCTTATTAAGTCGTGTGTACGTATTCATGCCTTCGGAGCTGAGTCTATGGAGTCCTGTGTGAGCCAGTCCGAACGCTGCCGAGGGTGAACGAGTCCTACCAAAGAGAGCCACTGGTCACCGGAGTGACCAGTCTCGAGGGCCAGCCAGAGGGCTGGAGTCCAAGTGTCCCGGGGATACTGAGCGGAGGAGAGACGTCCGCTGAGCTACTGCTTGGTGGATTACCACGACGAGAGATCTGAGGCGCATGGGCAGCGGCCCTGCGCAACTGTGGATTACCACGACGAGAGATCTGAGGCGCATGGGCAGCGGCCCTGCGCAACTGTGGATTACCACGACGAGAGATCTGAGGCGCATGGGCAGCGGCCCTGCGCAACTGTGGATTACCATGACGAGAGAATTTGAGGCGCGTGGGCGGGGGCCCCGCGCAACTGTCTGTGTAGACGGTGTGTGCTACGTGTCAACCGTGCTCGGATTACCGTGTTGATTCCAGAGGGGAGTAAGGAAACGAAGTGGTAAAAGAGTTTTCTTATACACATTAGATCCATGACTGAGACGGAGAGATTGACAGTAATTTTGGTCGAGGCCATCACGTTCTCAGAGCGCGTGGGGTTCTATCATTTGGAGTGGAGAGAGAGTTGGTGGTGGACTGTTTATTCACTGCAAGAGTGAACCAGTAGAAAACGCTAGTGAGTTTGTTATTGTAATCAAATTGAGTGTCGGCGTTATTCCACCCGCAGTGAGAGCTGTGATTGGAGGGCGCTTGATACTCTTCCCAGAAGTTGCTTGAGGCCCCGCCCGTTGGGGCGTGTCGCTTCATTGCTGAACTCGTGCGAGAAGGATAGTTGTGTGTTGTTGTATTCTTTTAGGGACTTATCCTTTTTGTGGGTTGGGATTTTATTTCAGCTTTGTTTTTATTGATTAAACTATTGTTGTGAAACTGTACCCTACCCTCAGTGCCTCTGTTTGTTGTTGTTTTCCTATTTATTTACTTTTATCGCTGTAGGAGAGTGGCAATTAGGATTTTGCTGAAAATCCTCAGGTGTAATTTCCATCGCAAATTCTCAGTAACTGACGTTTAAAGAGTTTATCATACACCAGCATCGCGCCACCCATGCAGATTATATCATTTCTCGAAATAATATTTATTTTGGAAGAAAATAAACACACATTTGGACCCACAAAAGCGCTTGTTATCGTTTTCTCCCCTATTTCGCTCACGGAGGGCAACATGTCAACAAAGATGGCGACGTGCGTTCACTTCCGCGAATGTGCGGAGCGCCAATTACAACGAATCTTGTATGATTCAGAGATTTTCAAGAACAATCTAGTCAGAATATATGTTTGAAAGGGTGTCATAAACAATTTCAGCACAGTATGCGCTTGTTTTGAAAGAATTCTTCATAGAATTAGCGTACTGATTGCCATTGCACATGTTGATATGTATGAACTAAACGGAGGAGACGAAGCACTACTTGTGATCTACGTAGCCAAATCCGTGGCAGCGCAGTAATATTTCCTCTGAGACACAGGTTTTCATTGGCTGAGTAACTGATCATAGAAAGAAGGCTCTAGAAATAGCGATCCAAGTGGGAAACATAATGTAAACAAAGCATGCACTCGACCGCCCACAACGGCAGATCAACCGAGTACGTCTGGCGAGAGTGAACGATTACGATGTATACGAAGTGCGTTTGAGGTTCTTGCTGCTGTAATAGATAGCAAAGACAATCCTGATGTCGAGATTGAGGATAACGACAATGATTCGGACTTCGGTCTCGGGAAGAAGGAAAGGATATGTGTTGTCTGCAGTCCATCCACCAGAGGGAAAGGCGGAGGAGATCGAGAACCTATACTGTCCAGGATGTGACGTGTGATGCCATTTGGCCTGTGAGCAAGGTTGGAGCACTACAGAAGAATTCCAAAGCGTGGCAGACGAGAGGGAGCTTGAGAGGAAGAGGATGACTGATCAGTCTCTGTTGATAGTGGCGTATCAGAATTGCCTTATTCTGACCTTGGCTTTTTGAACTCAGATGAACTCATTGCTGAGGCAAAGTTGCTCATTCCTGTCTTGATATTTTGCATGTTGAAGCTCACAGCAGGAAGGAAAGTGACATTTAATACTTTGATTTTTCACATTTGCATGCTTCTATAATAGTCTTAGATTAGATGCTACAAAACTGTTTAATTTTACTCACCAGAAGTAGCTTATATTATTGTTGACAGAATTTCTGATTAGATATCAACTCAACAAAGTTTCTTTATAATGAATGTAAAAAGTGAGGTGTGTAGGTAGTGATACTTTTTAATTTCATCTTTATTCATTTCCTTACAATTTCATCTGGGTTTTGCTGAAATATCTTGTAGTTTGAATGCTTATGTTGGCCACAATTATCATGTACCCCAAAATTAACAGAAAGCATTCCGAGGGCACTCATAATATTTGAATCCTTTCCAAGTTTCTTGTAGCCAAGCAGTGCTTACAGATTT
>JAWQFJ010031196.1:0-2500 GCA_034096865.1 Theodoxus fluviatilis
TCAAACATACATCTTTAATCCATGTTTTCAAAATCAGATTAAGTTGAAGGGTTTCAAGATCTCAAGCTTAGAAGTACTGGCTACAGTTTCATTAACTCTTATTTATATCCCGGTGTGCATAAAAGAAGCATATTCTCAGTTTGTACCACCTTTAGACGTTTTCTGAAGGAAAAAACACAAAACGTTATATCCAAAAAGCAACTTTGAAGTGGAATACGGAATTAAAAAATTAAGAAACGAATTCATTTGGATAAAAAAACAGACTTTAATGTACAGAACAGGGCTAGAGCTAGTTGGAACCTTTCTAATCACCTGAATCCGCCGGATGCTGGACTTTAGGGATCTAGTCCAGAAGATCACATAGTCTAAATTATCAAGTATAAGCTCTTTCGCGGCTTCTTATCTGCCCACCTGGCCTGTCTGCCTCGTGTGTTCTTCGTTTCATTCCCTCCCACACACACATTGGCTTCTGGTTTGTGAATCCATTTCTGGATTGTATTAGATGGCTTCTCTCTTTTTTCTACTCTTGCTTGACAGGCAGCCGGAGGGGGGGGGGGGGGGGGGGGGTGGGGGTGAGGGTGGGAGAGGAGTGTGAGTGTGTGAATTGTTCCTCCATACGAGCAGCACATTTTGCCAGCAATGTCAGATATGATTTCCTAATCTTGTGGATGAAACTCATCGAGCCCGGTAGGTCGAACCTTACTTAAAATGGACGAGAAGACCGAAAGGTTGTGTTTACCTCTGCTTGACGTCTACGTACGCCTTGTCGGAATTTATTTGGAAAACAAAATGTCTTTGTGTAGTTTGCTGAATCTCTACGCACGCCCTCGGCGCTACAGCGAACTTAATTGTTGTTTTGGCCGAGGCCAGAGTTCAAAGTTGACATGATCGAATCAGCCAGCGTGACAGGTCGAAAATTTCCCGCGGAATGGACCCCCTCATGTGGAACATACTGTTAGTCCAAACAAAGGGAAACTTTCAGTGCGTCTTCGAGCCACAGTCGCTTCTGTGTTGATGGAACCGCTTCAGGTCAGAGCGTAGAAGTCGCTGCTGGCAACTTTGCTCCTACACCGACAGCTAACGGCTGAGGTAGGGTCAGGCCGGAGCTGCCCAATGCAAACATTGTTGTCTTCAACCCCCGTCGATTTCCAAGCAGAGAATTTCTCTGAAGTCAGGTGAGCGGACAGCATGCTCTTCACCGCCCTTTGCAATCCAGTGTCTGGCATGCAAATAGTTCTAACTAAAGGAAGCAAACAATTACTGCAGAGACGAAGGTACTGTCCTGAACGAGAACGGCGAGAGAGAGAGAGAGAGAGAGAGAGAGAGAGAGAGAGAGAGAGAGAGAGAGAGACAGAGACAGACAGACAGACAGACAGACAGACAGACAGACAGACAGACAGACAGACAGACAGACAGACAGACAGACAGACAGACAGCAGACAGCAGACAGCAGACAGCAGACAGACAGACAGACAGACAGACAGACAGACAGACAGACAGACAGACAGATATAAATGTGTAAAAGGAGAGAGAGAGAGAGAGAGAGAGAGAGAGAGAGAGAGAGAGAGAGAGAGAGAGAGAGAGAGAGAGAGAGAGAACTGAACTGAACATGTTTATTGTGTTACGGCCATTGACCCATTACATATGTTTTAATATGCAAAAGCGCGAGAAAGGAAAACACGGCACGAAGGAAAGAATTCATCAAAACTGGCATCCAGCATTGGCTAGAACGATATACACGGAAACCAGACAATCGCTTTTGTCAACGTCACAGTAAGTCACTTTCTCCGTGCAGTCCGTGAGAGCATCCGTCGCGACGGCGGCCTGCTTACTTCTTTGACAACCCTGCCATGTTTAGGGAAGAGCTGATGTAGGACAGCTTGGATGAACGCTGATTCTTCGGGCGTCAGTGGGTGATGGCTGTAGGATGGACTTGTGAGGTGCTGCTTCCACGCGACCGGCATATGACGACTGGAGGGATGAAATTGGATCGGTGGTTTTTTCAGTGCTGCCAGACTCTGAGATTTCACGCGTCAGAGCTCAGATTTTTTTTCTTTGCAGCAGCGAGCGCTCGCACCGGTAAGACGTGTTCCCATCAGTTCTGGTCCGTTCGAGCGTTTCTTTTTAAGAGAAGTACACCATGCCAGTCGCTGGACTATCAGCTACCCTGGAGACTACTATCTTCTCTGCTTGCGACTGAGTAGTTTACTTCATGGAAGGTCAATGGGGAACGTGGAGAGAGAGAGAGAGAGAGAGAGAGAGAGAGAGAGAGAGAGAGAGAGAGAGAGAGAGAGAGAGAGAGAGAGAGAGAGAGAGACAGAGAGGGGGGGCAGTAACGGACGGAGGGATTGACAGACTGACAAACAGAAACAGTTAGAATGACTACCACAGACAGACAGACAGACAGACGGACGGACAGACAGACAGACAGACAGACAGACAGACAGACAGACAGACAGACAGACAGACAGACAGACAGACAGACAGACAGACAGACAGA
>JAWQFJ010031196.1:7500-42929 GCA_034096865.1 Theodoxus fluviatilis
GGAAATTGAGGAGCTGGGAAGAGAAGGGTAATGCTGGTTGTCACGGTGATCAGTATAGCTCGGTGGACCGAAGGACCCATAATTTTCCGTTACGTTACAAAACGTAACTTTTGATGGTCCACGGTAGAAAGGTGGATGGTCAGCGGGATAAGTTGGTGGGTTGTTGGCAAATGGCCGCTGTGGGAAGGGGAGATAATGGACTGGCCAGACAGCCGCAGTACCTAAGTGGACGCTGGAGGCAGCGAGGGAGAGACAGAGGGTGGACGTGCTGGGCGCAGAGGAAGAGACGCCTGCGGGCAGCCATGGTCAGTGGCCGCCAGTCAGCCTGCAGGCTGCTGTGTCTGCCCCACCTCACTGGTGCTGCTGCCGCCGTAGAGTGAAGACGTCAGGCAAAGGACGCTGCCACGGCCATTCTGTCGAGCTTTCGTAGTGCCGTGGTCTGGTGCTCTGACTCTTGCCCTGAAGGGAACGACGTGTGCAGTGGCACCCAGTACGCCTCGTGACGAAGTGCGACTGTCGGCGTTGTGCGGAATCTACATGTAGAGCTTTTCAAAGCGACCTGCTTGCTGACAGTCGTGTAGAGACAATTGGAAGCGTGTCCCGGACAATCCTCATTTTTCATCCAAACGTAAGTGACTTTTTTCTGTGACTGAGTTCTGTGTTTATTGATTTAGTATTTGGAAGCGTTTAAATGTCTATGACTTGTTGGTTTTCAATTTGACGGCAGTATTAATCTGACAATGATTTTAGGTATTTCTAACATTCAAAATCAAGTTTTGTTTCTGTAACCCTACTTGTATTGGCTGCATCAGAACACATGCTTACATTTCCCTGCCAAATTACCGAATAAGTCTATTTGATCTAGTGTATTCATTAGTCAAATTTAAATATGTAATATCCTTCAATGCATATTGTAATAATCACAAAATGTGAAAACTTGTATATGCAACATTCCCTAAGTCTATATGTACGTGAAAAAAAAACTTTGCTGTCTTAAGTGTTTTTGTACAATTTTAGCTTTGTTTTTATCACGGATGCCGTCGCATTCCCCAATCCTTGAAAGGATTGGCAATAAGTCGTTGTTTTAGTGAGCGAATTTAACGTCTTTCTCAGTCGTTTTTGAAAGTATCAAAGATTATGTTTTCGCTGTACTCTTGGTTGATAGAGTTTTACTTATAATGAATCATTTTGCAATGTATCACTCAAAATGGGATGTGTGCCGTTAGAGAAAAAAAAGTGTGTCGCCAAGCTTCCGGTTTTACCAGCCCCCTTCCCCCACCCCCAGCCAAAGCCCCCAGCCCCCTTCCCCCACCTCCAGCCCCCCACCCCCGCTCCCACTTAATCTGCATGCGTAGAGCTCCTCAAATTGTGGACAGCATATTGCGCCCTCCAGCTATAAGTCCTTTTGAGCGTCATTTCCTTCTGTTTTTGTTTTGAGCGGTCGATTGATGACATGAGTAAATTCAGTGGGCTCTCCTTGTACACTGGATATGAAACGACAGCTTTTTCACATAGATGAACACATGCACATGTAGAATGGTTCAGATACACCAGTTTGTTAAACTCTGCAAGTTGGGGCGAATCTCTATCCGCATATACAGTCAATGAATTTCGGTGAGGAAAACAAAGGGCAAGGTGGGGGCGAGCGTGTGATGGTAAGGAAGTCTGGTGAGAGAGTGGGAGAATAGATGAGTAGAGATGAAAGGGGGAAGGGAAAGGAAGAGAAGAAAGATGGGTGAAAGAGAATGGATGAACAGATGAATGGAGTTTTTACTGGCCTATTAACCTTTGTGGGATGTCAGACTTTTGATCCCAAAAGTCACTTGAGCAGGTTAGAGTAAGACCAAATTAAGTAACAATTTCCCTCGTTTTTTCGCATTATGCGAATCGCCAAGGAAGACACTGCGGGTCTACTCATTTTACCTCCAGTCCACAGAGAAGGTGGTTGCGGGTGGAGGGGCTGTGAGGGAGAGAGCGAAGAGCGAAGGAAGAATTCGAGAGGGAGCGATGTGGGCAGAAATTCTACTTGTTAAAGTAAATGCAGGCAATGGCCGATAATCATGCCTTGATCATTGGCAGGTTTCAAACTCTTCTTCAAAATTCAAACTTTTTGGAAGACAGATCTCCAAACCTTTGCCGCTCTTCCGTCCTCGTTTGCACAACTTTTCCTCAAACCCGACTCGAGATCCGCCTTCCAGGAAAACCATCCGTTTCCATCGCCCCGCAGCTCGGGATAATCACCGTTTGTAAGGCCAAGCAACTCATGCGAACATGGCGCCCTCTCGGTAACGAGGGGGAAAGAAACTTGGTAAAGACCCACGCTAAGCTCAGTGGGTGTCCCCACGCCGAAGGCACGGGCCGTTTCTGAGCCCACCTCGTCTTCTACGGCTTGCCCTCGCTCCTCGAAATGAAGATGCATAGGAAGCCGCAGTGGTGAATTACATGGCCGGGGTCTCGGTTTTGTCCGTCGTGACTTGTTTCCCGAGGACACTGCTTCAAGGAGGCCAGGCATCCCGGAACGGGGCGTCGTGGGAGGAGACGGTCAATGGAGGTTCCGCACGTTGGGTCCTCTTTTCTGCTGGGAGAGCCATATCGATCAGACGCCAAAGGCGTCTGAATGGTTTTTTGAAAAACGTCCGCGCACTGCCGGCTGCTCTCGTTGGAGAGGACGAGGCCTCCCGTAGCTGGCCAAATGAAATCTAGATCCCCGCACCGCAGAGATTTATCCTCTGCTTTTATTGGGTTTGGCCAGACCCCTGCCCTTGGCATCCCATGAGGGCTCGTCCTGGTTGCCGGCTCCGGCACGTCTTTTGTGCTTCCACAGTGTCTCTGGTTTCCCCAGACGCGGGCTTGTATACGGCTGTTTAGAGCGATGTGCTCCTAAACCATTGTCTTGAAATAGCATCACAGCTTAAAAGCGCTACTCTGATTGGCATTGTTTGCCTGTTTTGTTAACTGTATTACAATGTTTCGTGATAGATTCACTATATTGCAGCAGCATTTGGGGGCGAGATTGGTTGAACTGCGTTAACATTGCAGCAGATTCATTACAATACAATGGCGACATACGCCCGATTCGTTGTACATCTGGTCCATGCATTTTGGAACAATTTCTGTGATATCTTGAATTGCTTCCATTGTGTTACACATAAGAAGCGTTGTTTTCCAATAATCTTTCTAGCTCTTTGCTCCTTTAGCTAAAGTGTCATGCTTTACATTGATCAAGCCTTATAATACTTCCATTGTGTTGTACTCTGATAGCATTTCGCATTTTGTCTTTTTTTTCAGTGGCAGATTTAATCGACATTGTTGTACTATTACCAAAAGAATTATAATCGTGCAGTTTTGAAACCTGAAATTCTAACTCATACACCACAGCAATCTTTCAACTCCTTACTCTTTAAGTATGGGACACTGATAATTCGCTGTGGAAGCATGCTGTTTTTTGTATAGAAGTAGCCCTGTGCGCGTGACGAATAAACTTTTTCTCACTCTACCAAAGCGCAACGACACCGACGTATAAACATCCCTTTACACCCATAAAAGCTGGAGGTACATGATGCTGAAGGGTTCTTTTCCTGACGTAGCACCGCCCAGGCGCTCTGTTGACTTTGTAGAGGTGCCAGATTTAGCTCTCAAGCATCCTCCATAAATTCGTCTCCGCCTCCGCCCGTAATCGCGAGACGATGAGCAGGGCTACCTCATCCACGGACAGACATGCGGGATTGGTGGTCGCGACGCTCTCGGCTGAGGGCTTCAAACAAGGGTCTCTGCTGGAGAGCTGCGCTGCTCGGCCGTGGACGCCAGTCTTGTGTGACGACCGAGGACTTTAATCATGGTTTCAATCGATGCGATGACCGCTCGTGTGGAAGCGACACTTGCTTCCTCATTCCTTACGCCCGGACGCCATCTAATCCAGTTCAAATGCCTGGGAGAACAGGAAGTCCGCGAGGAACGAAAGTTCCGCACGTGCGGACCCAACTACAGAAAGGTCATCAGCGTCGTTTGGTCGTTCCTCGGACGACTGAAATGGCCCTGGATGCAGGGATATTAAAAGTAGTAGAAAAGACTTGATTGTGGTTTGCTGTGATTTGTACTGCCCACGGCCTGGAGTCAAGGTAAACATCTTGAAATCATTGACTCTCGTCAAATAGTTTTCCACCGACGCCGAAAAGAGAATCTAATAACAGGCTTTATCGATCGACGTTGCGTCAAGCCGTTGTCGGTCCAGTGGCTCCAGTCTGGATTAGAGAGACGATTGCATCGGAGGTGCGGTATCACTATTTAATTCTGTGCCTTGCCTTTTAAACTGAGCTATACAAATAATCGTTTTTCAAACATGTACGCTTGACTTCCTGCTGCGCACTGAGCGTGCGCTATGACCTCTACATTCAGTGAACAACTCATTGGATTTCAGTCTTGCAATTTCATGGTTGGCTATGCTTGTTCCTGTAAGTAGCTGACGTTAAATTATGTTTATAGAAATCATAGAATGAAAACGTGTTGTACGCGGATTGATTGAGTCAGCAATTATCAGCATTTAACAGAATGAAAGATATTATTTAAACTGTGTTTAATCTCAGAGGTTACATTCAAAAACAGTGGTCCAGATGAGCCAGTGCTGCGAAGTTCGATCTGTATCAATACCGTACAAGGGAAGGTGCTGAGCATTCGGCTCAAACTTGCCGTTCTTTCACTCCTTACATAATTAGTAGACAAGAATAATTTCGACAGAACTGACTAGCAGCCATGTTAATTACTTCGTAGCAGAGCGCTTCATTTGGTTCACTTACTACTTTGCGTAAACTGTTAGCGAGACACGTTTGTACGTTGTAGGTTCCCGAGGAAAATATCTAACATGGCTAATTTTAATCATATATCATACCAGGATGAGGAATAAACTGACCTCAATTCCAGGCTTCTGACTACCATAGTTTGGGTTGTCATACATAATAAGCACTTGTGATGTGTATCCACACTTTAAAATGCACGTTGCTGGGTCGGTGTTGACCTATGTGTATGTCATCGGTGGGGCTTTGGTTGTACGCAAGAGAATTTGTCTTAACGGAATGCTTTAAATACACACCCGCGCGCGCGAGCGCGCACACACACACACACACACACACACACACATACACACACACATACACACACACACTACATATTTATACACTGTTACATGGCATGATTGACATGTTGAAATGCGGCATTGTTTCATGAGGTGATGTAGTCTCATAAGGCATTCGTTACCAAAACAATATGTAGTATTGCAAACTGTTCGCAGTTTTCTTAATTTTCATTTTAAAAATGAGTCTTGTGACACCTAAAATTAAATGTCAGCTGCAAAATTGTTTTGTCGTTTATCATTTCTCAGCAAGTATGCAATGGCGGTTTTCGATTGAGGAAATGTGCTCATTATGAATGTGTTTTACACTCTGTTTCAAAGGGGTGTTGTGATTAAGCAGATCACTTTAGAAGTCCCCATGACGTATTACCATTGAAAAGATCTCACGAATATTCGACAATTTGATCAGAAAAGCTAGCTTTGATCTCTGTAAACTAGAAATGAAACCGTCCCAGCCGTTTCGGAGAGAAACATCAACTGCGAAAGTCGACAAAACCAAACATTAAATGCCTGGGATGGCTTAAACTTTCGTTTTTGAGTGCGAAACTCCCATGCGGGCTCGTATACACTTGGTCTTAAAGCAAATACATAGCGTTAGCACATGGATCAGAAGATTCACAGAAGAAAAAAAAAGTAACTTGTGATACCAATGTTCAAGAACTAGCGAACGTGCCAGGATAATGTCCGAGACGAAGAAGGCCAAAAAAGGAAACTGACAAAACCTAAAGTACCTGCAACGGTTTTTCTCTTTCTGCCAGCATTTCTCTCTCCTCTCTTCATCCAGTCACTTTGATCAAGCAACAAGCTTTCGTGGATTTCAAATCACAGTTCATGAAATTTCATTGGTCTCGTTTCTCTTGTTCTGCTATGATGCAACTTGGTACAACTACATGTGATATGCGCTCGTAATCATCATCTTTCCCGAACTTTGCCCCTCAGACGTTTCCACCTCTCTCGCGGGACATTTCTTTCCCCTCTCATTACCAAGTCGGACTGCTAAGTAGCCTTCCTCAAACCTTTTCTTGGGAAGCTCATGAATTGTTCATGGGGAGAACCGGAAAGATTGACCAATTTCCGGCTCGGCGGTCAGAAAAGAGATAGAAGTGAAGTGGTGTCTTTGCTAAGCCGACATAAACTACCTCTCACAATGGCTGGAGACATGCACGTTGATGTCGCACATGAAAGTAAAACCGCAAGCCAGACATGTCGGCCTGCTCGTGCCACTGTCTCCTCAGATGTCCTTCTCCGGAATTAATGAGCTTTCCGTGGATGAACCGCGCCCCCGGGTGACCGGCGCGAGACTTCCTCTCGCCAAGGGCAGTCACTCGCGCTGATTCCTTTCCTGCCATCCTCGACCTCAGAGACCTTTCCGTGTCGCCGCTGAGTGGAGCCCCAAGGCCTGTCTCGACCCCGAGGACCATTTCCCCCTTCCCCCTCTTCCTGTCTTTTTCCGGTATCCTTTCTCCTTCTCCCCTCGCTTCCCCCATAGTTTCCTCCTTGCACCCTCATTCCCTTTCTTGCTACCCACCTGTACCTCTCTCCAGCTGATTTTTCTCACTGCCTTCTCTCTTTGCACATTTTTCCATCCTTTACCGCCACGACCCCCAACTCCCACACCCATTGCTCTCTGTGGGCATACACAACTCTGTTCCACATCCCCACCCCTACTCCGCTGATCGTACACCCTCCAACCTTCCTCCTCTCGCTCTGTGTCACATTGTCCTCCATTTCTGTGCCTCTCCTGTTTGATTTCCGGTGTTTTTCATATCGCATGCAGAGTGCTTTTTCCCACACTGACACGCTGAATTTCCTCTGGGACACGCTATTCAGTGTATTCCATGAACCGGAGTCAAGCGCTGTTATGTGCATGCATGGTGTGAAAGCACTTCCATTTTTGTGGAGATGTGAAAAGGAAATGATTGTGGGCTCATTGTTAGTTTCCGCTTTTTGGGGCATCTGCTAGTTTGCATTTGTCTTTTTTGTAACATCTCTCTATTTCTCTCTTTCTCTCTCTTTCTGTATCTCTTCCTCTCTTTCTCTCTCTCTCTCTTTCTCTCTGTCTCTCTTTTTATCTTTCTCTCTCTCTCTCTATCTTTCTCTCTCTCTCTCTCTCTCTCTCTGTCTGTCTGTCTGTCTGTATGTATGTCTGTCTGTCTGCCTGCCTGCCTGCTTGCCTGCCTGCCTGCCTGCCTGCCTGCCTGCCTGTCTGTCTGTCTGTCTGTCTGTCTCTCTCTCTTTGTCTCTCTCTCTCTCCCTTCGTCTCTCTCTCTTTCTGTGACTCTTTCTTTCTCTCTTTCTCTTTCTCTTTCTCTCTATCTCTCTTTCTTGCTCTCTTTTTCTCTCTCTCTTTCTCTTTCTTTCTTATTTTTCTCTCTCCTTCATACACGCGCGCACGCGCGCGCGCGCGCGCACACACACACACACACACACGCACTTACACACAAACACACGTACACATGCAAACACACACACACATACACACACACACACACACACACACACACACACACACACACACACACACACAAGAACGCGCTTTCACAGGCTTCGATCATGGATTAGACTGCAGGACCCTTATGAGTGAATCCTGATGAATTATCCATTGGTGAATATGAAATGCCTGCTAATGCTTTTCCGTACATCTAAATTGCACCAGTTTTTAAGACTGTACTCGTCTGATTTTAATGCAGGATCTCCTAAACGAAAACATAACTTTTTATTTGTTTCAGCTCATTGATTGAGGCCATTACCACAAAAATTCTAAGAAACACTATAAGTCGAACCTTGAGATGCAAAACGTGCCATCTAAAAAGACAAGACACTTTAACAAGAAAAGAGAAAAATGTCTAATATCACTTTAGGTACATCTTTCTTTATCAATCTTGATTTTACCGATACGAGCACTCGAAAGACTGAAAAATGTATGAGGAAAATCCCCATAACTACGACAGTAATCGCATGTCATGCACAAACTCGTAAGACTGTGACAAGCGGCCGGAACCGCTCGATGCCGCCGTCATTAGCTGGAGTCCCTGGCTGCTGGACGTTCAGATTACTCTCGCGAGTAAAACTTTATGCTTGGGAGGAAACGGAATATTTTCCTTTCCGACATCGACTCCACATTCACTAACACGTTACTCCTTTATTCATACAAAGTGACGTCACTGGCACTCCTCTGAACTGAAACAAACCATCACTTGCTTGTTTGAACACGTGATGTTGTTTTATCCTAGAAATATAGGGGAGTGCTTTGCAAACATTCGGATTTACTACTTTTGCAACGAATTTGTGATATTTTCCTTGCATTGATTCTTTTTTTTAAAATATGTCTAACGATAAACACAGTTTTCCATGTATGAAGAGTGAGAAAAGTTTACTATCGTTTTCCTGTAGCCAGCTAGCAGATTTCCATCTGCATCATGTTTAATAACATTTTAGTCTGTTGTAAAAGCCACTCTAATGGGAAAGTATTGCTTGGTAATGAAAGGATCTCGACTAACTCAAAATACGGTTTCTGTGAGAAGGAGGAGAAAGGGTACATTTATTGAAGATATAAACATGATTAAAAAACGACCTGATGAAGAGAGAACTAGACCGCCATGTCATTCCACAAATAGAAATGTTTATTTTATTTAAAGAGACTGCTTTTTTGTGAAAGGACCACTCTATGAATAATGACAGCGATGATGGATTTTACATTAACCCGTACGAGCAGAACAATATTACGACTTCATGCAGTTGTCATCTGACATGATTTTTTTTCTCATATATATATATATATATATATATATATATATATATATATATATATATATATATATATATATATATAAAACCAAACGGTTTCGTGTCCCTCTTGCCATCTTTCCGTCTGTCTTTCTGCTCTATGCATTCGGCCACCTGTGCACGGATCTCCGCAAAATTTGGCATGTCGCTCCCCTGTGACTGGATGGGGGTAGTCGTCACGTTTTGGAAGGCGTACCTCCGACCGTTCCGGAGATATTCTCTCTGGAACTTTTTAGTCATGGGACTGTTGACGGCAAAGGGAGGCAACTCGGCTCTCACGTGTGCTTCGTGAGAGGGTAAAGGGAGGCAACTCGGCTCCAACGTGTGCTTTGTGCTGCACGAGGTTTTACGGGTCCGAGCTCGCTCATCTCATCATGCGTTGATGTTTGGTGAATGTGAGGGAAATGGTGGATACGAGAAAAGGTGGAGACGAAAAAAGGTGGAGACGGGAAATGGTGGAGACGGAAAAAGTTGGAGAGAGGAAAAGGTGGAGACGGGAAAAGGTGGACACAGGAAAAGGTAGACAATGGGAAAAGGTGGAGACGGGAACAGGTGGAGACGGGAACAGGTGGAGACGGGAACAGGTGGAGACGGGTATACCATCTAGTCTACTTATATTTCCAGATACAATTTAAAACATTGTGAAAAGCTTTGGAAGAAATTTTGTTTTGCCTGTAATATATATTTGTGCTGGAGAATGTAGAAAGGAGTTCACCTGATCAATATCATCCTGACTTAAATTTAGTCTTTTATTGGGCTTTTCCTGTCTCGATATTTACTATTACGCCCACAGCTGTTCACCTCAACGCTACTCCAGTCTAAATCCAAGGACGCTTCTATTGCAGGTTATCCTTTATGTCAGGATATTATCTGTTAACGAGAGCAACGTATGCTTTACATGTAGGGAACTTGCGCAGAAGGTTCGGGACACGATTGCTGTTGAAGACTGTTTACACGCGCGCGCGCACACACACACACACACACACACACACACACACACACACACACACACACACAGGCACACAAATAAAGCATGTGATAGTTTGCTATTAATGCTTCTCGTTCTATTTAATAAAGCTCTGAAGAGGGAGAGGGAGAGAGAGAGAGAGAGAGAGAGAGAGAGAGAGAGAGAGAGAGAGAGAGAGATCAAAGTAAATTAAACCGCGAAGAATGCTTTTGTAGTGCATTCAAAAGTACGTCTGTATCATGCAACACAATATATGTCAGTTTTGCTTAAGGCTAATATTAATAATAACTGCATTTAAAATTGCATCCCGTCTGCTTAGCTCGTTTCCATGGTTTCGACACTGTATTCCAATAAACAGTACACTTTTCCTTTTCAAACATCTCCTCACAGCTTGAAAACTGCTATGCAAACCAAACACAAAGAAATATTCAGGAAACAACACCGCGCAATGCCAACTGTCCATATTCTGTTTCCCCAGGCAAAGTGACGCAGACGGATCACAGGTGTTCCCTGGAGCTTTGTAAACAGGATCTCGCGGTCATCGCGGGCTCTGCCAGAGTGCTGCCAGTCATGGAGGTCGTCACCAATTCCAGCCCAGACGTCGCCTGCAGCGGAGCCAGCATGGACGAGGAGGACTTTCAAATCCAGCCCATGTACATCACCGTTATCGTCGTCCTCCTCTACACACTCATCATCGTGTTGGCAGTGGGTGGCAACGTCATCGTCTGCTGGGTGGTGCTGGCAAACCGCCACATGCGCACCGTGACCAACTTGTTCTTACTGAACCTGGCCTTCGGGGACGTGATCAAGGCATTGGTGTGCAACCCCTTCACCTTTGTAGCCAACCTTATCCTGCAGTACTGGCCCTTTGGCGCCTTCATGTGTCCACTGGTCACCTACGTGCAGACTATGGCGGTCTTCCTCAGCTCCTTCACCCTGGTGGCCATGAGTCTTGACCGCTACGTGGCCATTATCTACCCCCTCAGGCCCCGCGTCTCAAAGAGACGAGCCCTCTTTATCATCGTCCTTCTCTGGCTCCTGGCCGCGGCTGCCCCACTCCCCACGGCCGTCACAGCTAGGATCCTTGTCCCCAAGGGCAACAGCAGCGGCCCTAGTGCCAATGGCCTTTGTCTGGAAGACTGGAGCGACCCTGGGGACAAGTTCATCTACACCGTGGTAGTCATGATGCTGCAGTACTTCGTGCCCTTGCTGGTCCTCGCCCTCACCAACGCCAGGATTGGCTACGTGGTCTGGATCAAGGAGACTCCTGGAGAGGCCGTGGCAGAACGTGACCAACGAGTGGCTGCCTCCAAGAGACGGGTGAGTTTGTGCATGGCATGGCATTGGGGAAGGGGCTGCCGGTAAAGGTATTGGGTGGTGGTTGGTGTTGGTGGTGGTGGTGGTGGTGGTGGTGGTGGTGGTTGGTGTGGTTGGTGGTGGTGGGTGATGGTGGTGGTGCAAGTGGTGTGGTGGTGGTAGTGGTGGTGGTGGTCATGGGGGTGGTGGTAGTGGCGGTAGTGGTGATCGTGGTGTTGGTGGTGGCGTCGGTGACCGTCGTCGTCGTCGTTGTTGTCGAGTTACGCATGCTTGTTGACATGGAATGTAATGAGTTTATGAAGTATGTAGGGTTAGTGGTTTATGATGGAAATGGTTTTAATGTTGGTGGTGATGATGATGATCGTAAATAAGAAGCTTACTTGTGGCGTTGGTAGCTGTATTGATAATTACTGGAATGACAATGGAGGAATAGTGTCGCGGTGGCTATGGAGTGGCGGTGGTGGTTGGATGATGGTGGTGGTTGGCATGAACGTTATGACTCATTTCTTGCGGGTGCTTCTGAATAATTATACATTGTGCAAGTTAATGTACATGTATATGCGTGCGTGCGATCTCTCTCTCTCTCTCTATCTCTCTCTCTCTCTATCTCTCTCTCTCTCTATCTCTCTCTCTCTATATCTCTCTCTCTCTCTCTCTCTCTCTCTGTCAGTGCGTATGTGCGCGCGCGCGCGTGTATGTGCGTGTGCGCGTGCGCGTGTGTCCGTGTGTTTGTGTGTGTGATTGTGTGTGTGTGTGCGTGTGTGTGTGCGTGTATGTGTTGTGTTTGTGTTGTATATACGCTTTTGCATGTCCTGGATGTGTTTCTTGCCATGCGATGTGAAGTACGGTTTTGTACTTGATGTACTAAGAATTAAATATTATAAAGCCATGTTTTGAATGACATTTCCAAAGCAGTGATAGCCCCTAACAATCTTCCCTAGTGCTAACTTATAATTTTCTTCAGAGTATTTTCGAACTAATTTTTCATCACTGAAGATCCGCACATGCTTGCTCTCCCAGCTAGAGCACAATTATAAGTCGGCATTAAGCATGGCGAATAAAGAATGCGGAGGCGCTCACACTATGGAGCCGCACCTAGTTGGTGACTTAGCTGCAACACCACGGCAGTGCTTGGCGAGGAGGCGTGAGGAAAGCCCGTGTGGTCGTGAATAGAAGAATGGATGGCTTCCTACACCCATCCATTATCAAGAGGCTATTCTGTGTTCTGACAGTGGACTAAGAGTCTCGTTCACAGTGACTTAACGTCAAAGATGACTCCCCGAGAGCAGGGGTAGGCTGGTGTTTCTTAAATTATGGCGCACAACCTTTTTTGATTTCTGGACAAGACTCGCGTCGGTGGCAAAACTTCTTTGTTGAATGTTTTTAATGATGCTTTGATATCAAACCACCACAGTGGAACCGCCGTCTGAGACTGCAAGAAGATGGCCTGTCCTTTTTGTATCGAGGACGTATGTCAGCATTTCACGTCAGATTGCTCACGAATACCGTGGTTTTGTTCTGGCTGTCATATTGTTTATACACTGAAGCTTATCTTTTTTCCACAAGGATTAGCGCCAAATCGTCCAGGGACACCCCCCCCCCTTCCTTCCTGTGCTACGACCCCCCATTCAGCACGGCTGAGTATTATATCTCGTTCAGAGTGATGACCCCCCTGTGGATTGGGGGTAAGAATAGACCCCCTGTGGGTTGGGGGTAAGAATAGATCCTCCGCGTCCTCCAACGCGATTCGTACGAAGCAAAACATTCGGGAAATCGACACTTCAGTTCAAATTCAATTCAATTATTTTATTTTATTTAACGATCGAATACACTTGTTCAATAAAAGTCCATCTTCCCGTGTCCCTAAAAAAACATTGTGGCAAGAAGAATAAAAAGTATCTCTCTCTCTCTCTCTCTCTGTCTGTCTGTCTCTCTCTGTCTCTCTCTGTCTCTCTCTCTCTCAATTTATCTCTCTCAGTATTTCTCTCTCAGTATCTCTCTCTCTCTCTCTCAATATTTCAATACATCACGTTTTCTCTCACACCATCCCTGCTCATTATAGTTCTTGAGATAGAGTTTTAACTGCTTTTTGAATTACTGAAGATTTGATTAATCTTTTACAGAAAAAGGTAGCGAGTTCCATATCTTTTTCGCATAATAAGTGAACGATTTACGAAACACTTCCGTGTGGAGCATGGGAAGATGAAGATTTGATATTGAGAATGAACGGGGTCGTGAATCGCCAAATCGTGAGAAAATTTCTTGGAGGTGGGATGGAGATTGCAATGTCAACGTTTTGTATTATAATATATCTGTTTGAAACTGACGTTCATGTTCAAAAGAGAGCCAATTCAAACTGGACAGTATTTCATTTAGAGGCATTTCATAGTTATGCATGATATTACGTCCAGATCCGCGAAGGATGGAGGAAACGGGTAGCCAGACCTGTGGTGCCCCAACGGTGGTCAAGACTTCGGGATAGATGAGATGAAATCGAAGGATGGAGGAAACGGGTAGCCAGACCTGTGGTGCCCCAATGGTGGTCAAGACTTCGAGATAGATGAGAGGAAATGAGAGAGAACCTCGAGGGTACAACGTGATAGATGAGATGAAATGAGAGAGAACCTCGAGGGTACAACGTGATAGATGAGAGGAAATGAGAGAGAACCTCGAGGGTACAACGTGATAGATGAGATGAAATGAGAGAGAACCTCGAGGGTACAACGTGATAGATGAGATGAAATGAGAGAGAACCTCGAGGGTACAACGTGATAGATGAGATGAAATGAGAGAGAACCTCGAGGGTACAACGTGATAGATGAGATGAAATGAGAGAGAACCTCGAGGGTACAACGTGATAGATGAGATGAAATGAGAGAGAACCTCGAGGGTACAACGTGATAAATGAGATGAAATGAGAGAGAACCTCGAGGGTACAACGTGATAGATGAGATGAAATGAGAGAGAACATTGAGGGTACAACGTGATAGATGAGATGAAATGAGAGAGAACCTCGAGGGTACAACGTGATAGATGAGATGAAATGAGAGAGAACCTCGAGGGTACAACGTGATAGATGAGAGGAAATGAGAGAGAACCTCGAGGGTACAACGTGATAGATGAGATGAAATGAGAGAGAACCTCGAGGGTACAACGTGATAGATGAGATGAAATGAGAGAGAACCTCGAGGGTACAACGTGATAGATGAGATGAAATGAGAGAGAACATTGAGAGTACAACGTGATAGATGAGATGAAATGAGAGAGAACCTCGAGGGTACAACGTGATAGATGAGATGAAATGAGAGAGAACCTCGAGGGTACAACGTGATAGATGAGATAAAATGAGAGAGAACCTCGAGGGTACAACGTGATAGATGAGATGAAATGAGAGAGAACCTCGAGGGTACAACGTGATAGATGAGATGAAATGAGAGAGAACATTGAGAGTACAACGTGATAGATGAGATGAAATGAGAGAGAACATTGAGAGTACAACGTGATAACACGGAGGCAAAGAAGCAATGCATTGGCAAGGACCTGGTCCCCTGCAAACCCGTTGTCCATCTCGTTAGAATCCCAGTAGGAGCCAATCAGAAGAAACACTCTGAAGATCCTCCTTCGCTTGCCACGGAGACATTACATTAGACCAACTGCAGCGAGGCTATGCAAAGAATCTGCCGGACTAGGGCTTCTCAGACACAGACTGAAGAGGTGTCGAGGGCCAATCGCGTAAAAAGATTGAGGATTTGATTTGTAATTCCAATTAGTTCATCGACCCGATTCGTTGCAGTACACGGCCTGAAACAAGGCAGCCACGTGTTTTGAACCTGACCGTATGCCTTCCTCCATTGATTGGACCGCGTTTGTTTTTACTAAATAACATTATTTGGGATTCCACTCCCTGGGCTTCTACAATAGAAAGTACTAATTTATCTCAGTGACTGAAACTAAAGTTTGCAAATGAAGTAGCTGCATTACTTACCAGCACTCCGTTGTGTCGCTAGATAGATGGCTTCTCTCGTAATATTATAATTTTCTGTGTGTGATTGCAACATGAGGCAGTTAGTGTGAAGTGTGCTAAAAATCAAGTAACAATTTACAACAGAAATGCAGTAAGCTACTAAAGTGAAATATTATTCTCGACAGGAACACAGAGACAGAGAGAGAGAGAGAGAGAGAGAGAGAGAGAGAGAGAGAGAGAGAGACAGAGAGAGAGAGAGAGAGAGAGAGAGAGACAAAAGAGAGAAAGACGCCCCCCCCTCCAAAAAAAAACAACAGAGAAAAACAGAGAGGGCTGTCTAGTAAACATATCTTGCATGTAGTACAACATGACATGATGTCTATCTTTTATTTCAGACAAAATGTCGCCTCAATTTTCGTTGAAAAAAACCATTTGATACATCAAAATATGGATGTATGGACTTAAAGAAGAACGCAGAGAGAGAGAGAGAGAGAGAGAGAGAGAGAGAGAGAGAGAGAGAATAAAGAGAGAGAAGAGAGAGAGAGAGAAAAAAAATAAAGAGAGAGAAGAGAGAGAGAGAGAATAAAGAGAGAGAGAATAAAGAGAGAGAAAGAATAAAGAGAGAGATAGAGAGAGAGAATAAAGAGAGAATAAAGAGAATAGAGAGAGAGAATAAAGAGAAAGAATAAAGAGAAGAGAGAGAGAATAAAGAGAGAATAAAAAGAAAGAGAGAGAGAGAGAGAAAGAGAGAGAGAGAGAGAGAGAGAGAGAGAGAGATCAAACCTGAAAAAGGTAGAAAATATTCGTGGAAATGGTGAAAAATGATAATAACCATTACCCCCTCCTCCTCCTCCTCTTCCTCCTCCTCCTCCTCCTCCTCCTCCTGCTACTGCTGCTGCTGCTGCTAGTGCTACTGCTGCTCCTACCACTACTACTACTGCTGCTGCTGCTGCTACTGCTGTTGCTACTACTACTACTACTACTACTACTACTACAACTTTAATAACAACTCTTACTACTACAACAACTACTACCACTACAGTAGCTGCTGCTGTTGTTGTTACTACAATGATTTTATCTCATATGGTGTGTGGAAGATGTGAGGGTTGGCGATAGGGTACTTCCTAACCGGCGGAACTTGGGGCAGTGCCCTGTATGTATGCGTGGTTGGGGGGTCAATAGTTCAGTCTGAAGTGATAAAAGAGCCTGAGGCTCTAGCTGCACTCAGGAAGATGAAGACTGAGTAATGAAGTGACCAATCAGAGAAGGCTGCGTCAACAATGACCATAGATGATGTCACCTCCTGGAACAGCATCCTGCCAACCACGGGAAAGGCTTGGTGACCTAGAGGCAGTCTAAGCAAGCACTCCCTGCGAGGATAGCTAATGGAGTCAGACTCTTGACTCCTGAGCTCTTTCTTCTGTCATCCTCTCAACTTCTCAACCCCGTTGCTGTCAATCTCACTGCCACCCCTCCAGTCGACGCCAAATAGACCAGGAATTTCCAGTCGATTAAGCCAGTTTCCTGTTCAGGAGGCTTTAGACGTTTTAGGCAGGTGTCTGCGCTCATGTTGCAAAGGAGCCTGTGTCTCTATTTGTTTCGTAGGCGTGCCCCTGTATGACAAGGTCACAGGAATAAACATAACATGTATTAAATAATCTCAGGATGTTCACCCGTCCAAATTCATGCACAGTGTGAGTAAAGCTGTTGTCTGCGTATTATTCGCTTGTCTTTTAACTTCATCTTACCAACGTTTACGACTAATTAAGGTCAACGCCTCTAGTCTCCATTTAGACTCTTCACTGCTCCTATTATTAAATGCATATTCCACGGAGAACCTGTCTAGAAAAGAATGCGAGTTCCAGATTCACCTTTTGTCAGTTTTATGCTCAGGCACAGGGGAGTCGGAACCAAGGAGGCCCAAAGAAAAGGTACAAGGACAACCTCAAGGCGAATCTCAAATGAGCAAACTTCCAACCACGGCACCTTGATACCCACTGCTGTTGACACAACCCTCTGGCGTACCAGCTGCAAGAGCTTTTGAAAATGGCCGCCGTTGTCGACTTGAAGCTGCGCGAGCTTGGCGACACAGAGCCGCTTCAACCTCTGTCCAGACCGGCGTTCCTTGCCTTACCTGCAGCCGCCTGTGTGCCTCGGGGTTTGGACTTCGGAGCCATATGAGTATCCACAGATAATGGCACAGCGCGTCGTCTTCCTCGACACCCGAGAGACAACCAAGAAAAAAAAAGGAAAAGAAAAAGCAAACAAAAAAGCTCTATCAGAAGCGGGAACATGTACAGGACGCACTCCGGTCATCGCGTCCGAGTGACGTTGCATGCCAACACCTTGCTTTCGCGAAACTCCAATAAAAGTCCCATGTAAACCCACATTCAGATTCCAACCTCAACACTGGCAAAACTCGTATGGCAAGGCAGATGTCCGAAAGAGTCATAAAACATCCATGTTCCATGCTCAAAACTCAGTTCAGTACAGCTGTACATCGGCGCTTAATTGGACTGGAGGGCCCGAATGCACGTCAGAAGCGGTTAGCATAAACGCGTTTAGAGCTTAAACGCGGTTAGCTACACGGGCCCTAACCGCGTATAAGCCCTAACCGGATTTGGTATGCACGACGCGCTAAACGGAGACGTATAGCTAAACGCCAAATAAAATGTAAGTTATTCATAGATACTGGGAAAAACCGGTTACGCTGTGAGCTTCTGCCGTGCGTTCAAGACGACCTACCGGTAGCCGAGCAACCAATGTGCACTCTTGAACGACTCGTTATGACCGAACGGTAGCCAAGATGGCTTCCGCGATGCCTTCTCATCGTCGCGGATTGCGCTTCTCAACCAAATGAGTAAACCAGCAGCTGCAGACTGCTCGTTCCTTGTGGAAGCTGATGAAATACGTTAAGCTGTAGCTGTGCATGAATGCTCGGCATCGCTCGAATAGAAATTTATGTCAAAACGACAGTGCTAACTTGGTGTAAGCAAGAATAGTTCGATGCTCACTTCAAGGGAGGTTACACAACAAACTGAGGGCTAATGTAAGAAATAAGAGTTGCTTCCCTTGAAATTGTTTTGCCATCTGTCGTGGAAATGTTTGCTCACATCTTGCCCGGTAATTATTTCAGAGCAGTTATTCTTTTAAAAAAGAAAAGTACAATATCAGCCTAACTTCTTGTAACGTCTCGCATAGGCTGGGTAATAATCACAGGTCGAAATGCGTGCCACAGCGCATATTTGTGATGACGACTTTCTTCCTTTCCCCGAAGGCAGCCATTTTGGTTATACAGGCGCAACAGCGTTCCGGCGCGGTACGTACCGGTCGATACCGGTAGCCGTACCAAGTCGTTCAAGAGACGAACGGTATCAACCGGTACGTACCGGTAGGCCTCTTGAACAGGCCCCTGGTTGTGCTTCCAGTGCTAAGTGTGGAAGATTCTGAAATATTCAAGATAACTGAGATGAGCAGACCATCCATGGATTTTCTGGTATTATTTTCGAACGCATCAAACACGGCGCTCTCGCGCAGCACCCTCGCATCGTGCACGCTCCCTGGCCACTTGGCCACACAGTTGATGAAGACAAGGTCTGCGTCACAGATCACCTGATAACAGAAGAAATTATGAAATCAATAAATAATTCATACTCACATTTCTGTCTAAATAACACACACATACACACAAACACACACACACACACACACACACACACACACACACACACATATACACGCACGCGCGCACACACTGACACACACTGAGAAACACGCACGCGCATACACAGTGCTGGGAGAGGGGGGGAGTCGGGTTCAAGTTAGATCTAAATAGATCTAGCTCTAAAATAGATTTAGTTACTAATCCAACTTCCTGCAATAGGACAGACCCTCCCCAAAGAGTCCTTACCTGAACGTTGATTGAATGGTATCCTTTTCTTTTGACGAATTCGTGTTCCTGTTGGTGTGGCCGCTGGATGCGCACTTGTGTCGCATCTATGCACCCCACCGCGTTGTGGAATCCATAAGACTGGTAGAGCGCTCGTTTGGATTTGTTCGCACTGGCTTGGTCAGGAAAGAAGATATGTTGCCGGGCTTGTCTGAACATAGCGTCAGTCACTCTGTTGACAGTTCGGCTCACTGTCGACTGGTCCACGCCGACCAGTTCTCCACAGACGTCTTGAAACGTTGACGTGGCCAAGTAGCGCAAAGTGATGAGAACTTGCTGCAGGGGAGTGAGGGTGAATCCTCGATTCGCGAGAGTGATGTCAGCTGACACCTGACGTGTCAGTTCCAGGATGTCTGGCCGACGAAATCTGAACTCGCGAAATACTTCTTGGTCATCATAGGTGTCGAAGGGATTAGTTCGGTCCCGTAAAATCCTGTTTCTTCGCAGAAGACGTCGCTGTCGTGCTCGGAAAAACAAAAGGGCCGCCATATTTACACGCGTTTAGGCCCTCTATGGAACCTCGGAGGTGCGATAACTTTATACGCGAAAATCCGTATAGGATAGGCTAACCAGATGGACGTGCATACCGATTGTTCCCGCCTATCCGCCCGTATAGGGGATAAACGCGTTTTGTCCACTAAACGGACCGACGTGCATACGGGCTCTGAAGGCGAAGTGAAAAATGTGTGCACATTTTTGCCACAATGTCTTCTTAAGGACAGAAAAGAGGCTCTGTGTCCGGTAAAATAGTTATATGAGAAAGGGAGGGTGGGGTGGGGGTGGGAGGGACCTTTTTTAAAAACCTGAAGGCGAGGGCATTGGCCAGAAAAGGAACCCGAATCACCTATATGAAAGGCGCCAACCTTGCCTCTAGACCACAGCCGCAAGTTACGGACTCGATGTGTTGATAGATGTGATTGCAACTTTTCCCGTGGCGTGTGCTAATAATGCTTGACTGGTGTCCCTTCCGATATACGAGCTCCTCAACCGACCAATTCCCCACAAACATAGAAAACAAGGTGCCCTGGTTTAACATCGCATCCTAGATCCTTTTTCAACTCCGCTGTTGGTTTCAACAACACTCACATGGCTACGTTCATTTATCAAGGCAAAGGTGAGCGCCAAAATTGCACCGAAAACGTATTTTCCGGGCTCGACTGCCCAAATTCGAAAGATAAGATGATATAAAACTGTACAAGAAATGTAGATTTAGGCGTCGGGACATTCTGCAATTGACATACTATGTAAACTGGCACAACCCATACACGATATTGACATACTATGTAAACTGGCACAACCCAGACACGATTCGAATCGACGGAGGTCTAAATCCAGTACAACATTTGTATAAAAAGTTCCCACTGTTACGTCACACGTAAGATCGGCTGTTCGCGGACACCTTGTCCCGGGCAATAGATATAGAACGTGCTCCTGTTCCGCAGCCACTGGACAGAAAACTGTTATTGCGCCGCGCGACACAATTTTTGTCACGGCAAGAGGAGAAATGCCAGAAATCTTGTCACGTGTGAGAACGCCCAAAACTTTTCCTGCCACTTGGGAGCGCGATGTTCGCTATGGCAAGGGTAAAATTGCCGGAAGTCTTGCCACGTGAACGCTCACCACAACATGTGCCGGTTTGCTGCAAAAGCGAATGTCACATGACGAGATGTTTAGCTGTACAACGTAATGAATTTCATTTACACCGTAAGGTGAGAAGGGGCTAACGTGAAACCATTTACACAAACAACAGACATACTTAAGGGCATCTTACATCCCCCCTCACCAACGCAGGTACATGAAGACAAGCACACAAATACGCAAAGGAACATAACCACATGCGCGCACACATACGACCATTCATATCCACACATACATGAACACAGCTGTGCATATATTTATTCACAAAACACACACACAAACACACACACATACACACACACACACATGCGCATTCATGTGCACACACCCGCGCATGCACTTGCAGACACAGACGCATATGTTCACACGCACCGGTGACTTGCATACACAAACTTAGCTTCACATAATTATGTTTACACTCACGCACGCACACATGCCTCTACACGCATGTGCATGCACACTCACTCAAACGCACACACACACACACACACACGCACACACACATACACACACATACACACACACATACACACACACATACACACACATACACACGCATACACACACACACGCACGCACACACACGCACACACACACACACGCACACACACGCACACACACACACACATTCACACACACACACACACACACACACACACACACACACACACACACACACACACACACACACGCACACACTCGTGGGAAGTGGAGATAAGTATCTACCAATGACATCACTGAGTGTCAAGGAGAGAAAGTGGAGGGAAAGGGAAAGGTGTGATTTACAATTACAACAACTCATCGCCCAGGTGTGGGTCTCCAACCGCTGTACGCTGTAGCCTACCCTCAGGTCACTGGGCCGTTCCATCAATCCTCCACTGGCACCAGCTGACAACCTGAGCGCCAGACAGATAAGACGCACACAGTCAGGTAACAGCACCAATCCCTTTCTTTGGGAGAGTATTCCAACCCGAACCTGGCTCATGGCCACACACAAAGGTTTATGACAGTACAGTGTACCATCGAAGTCATTGCAGGTACCCGGTTTTACACCTGGTAGAGAGAAGTCACGTGAATAAAGAACCTTCGCTCAAGGACGCAACGCTGGGATTCGCATAGCTCTGAATGCCGCTCTCACTGGCCGTAAGCGACTGCAGGTGAAGCGCGCCAGATACTCGGCCACAGAGAACCCCTAGGTGCAAAGATGGCACATCAGCCTCAATCTGTGCACTAGGTTCCCAAGACAAGAATGACGAGAACGACAATATATTGTGTACCTAAATGAATGTGCACGCATGCACAAACGCACTACGCACACACACACGACACAGAAAAGAAAAATACACACCCAATAACACTCGCAGCAGCACACATACATGTATGTACACTGCGCTATGATATGTGTGCATTGAAAACAATCTTCATTTTGGCTTCCTTTTTTAAATATGCTCTGTTAAATGTCCCCCGTCGCGAAAAGAAAACCCAAGGACAGCGAGCTTTTTCTTACATCGGCCCTGTAACGTGGAATAGCCTACCTTTCTCTGTCCGTCACTCTGATTCCATGTCCCAGTTCAAAACCTCCCTTAAGACACACCTGTTCCGGTCAGTCTTTCCTGACGAGCAGTGAGGTGCTTCACAAGGCGCCTCTTCTATGTTTCGTGTTTTGTTTATTGCCTGCTATGTTAATTAATTGTATTGTATTTAACTCTTCTTTTATTTCAACTGTGCGAGTGTTGGAATGCTTTGTATGAGTGTGGACTTTTCATTGTAAACGCCATGAGCTTGCCTATTAGGGAAGGTATGTGCGTACAAGTAATCTGTATTATTATTATTATTATTATTATTATTATTATTGTTATCATTATTATTATTATTATTATTATTATTATTATTATTATTATTATTATTATTATTATTATTATTATTATTATTATTATTATTATTATTATTATTATTATTATTAACACATTCTTTGACGAAAGTAGAATATACGAACCAATTTCTCAAATGCTTCTTAAGTGCATGGTGTCATCATGTCAAGTATTAATAATTTTAGTGACGATTCGATTTTGGCATCTTGCTTCATAACGTATGCTTTTATTGCCCTAAAACACTTAAAAGGAGCTGATCTGTACATCAGCGACCTCATGAACGAAATCATACTTGATGTTTAATTACTACTCGATGACAAACTTGTGTGATGTGCGCATCTGTGCATGCAGACATTTGGTGGGACAGGGGGAAATTGAACGAGAAAAAACAACACGATAATAATAACAGGTGAGAGATGACAGGAACAGAAGATGCACGGATTCAGAGATGAAACCAAACTAGTTCCGTAAACAACATATTCTCCCAAAACCAGTTCCCTTTTCATCTATACAATAAAGAAAAGTTACTATTCCTACCAAGATACCAGATTCGTGTGCAAGAACAACGTATGCAGGATATAAAGAAAGTAAGTGGAGTGTTAAGGTGGAGGTCTGAAATAGCCTAATGCTGATTTAGTAACAGACGCACGAAAGCGGAGATATATTTCAAAAATCATCGCCCATAAATGGAAAACTATCCAAGCACTGAAGGCCATCATAGCGAAATGACACTCTCTGTTTCGCGATCAATCACGTCCCGGTTCGTCAAAACCAATAAGACACACAGAGGTCTGTCGTCACTGAGATCAATACCGTCTGAGACGTATTATCAGCCATCCTCCCGTGACAAGGACAGAATTGGGACGCGCTGTCTGAGGAAAGGCTATTTCAACGCTATAGCTGTCAAATAGAGCTTGCCTTCCGGAAAGAGGAGCATGAGGACCAGAACAGAAGGTCCGAGAGAAAGAGGACTTGTCATTACTATCACATCAAGTGTTCTGTTACATGGAGAAGTCATTGAGGCGCCTTGGGGATTATTGCAGTCTTTTTTATGTTCTTGGACCACAGAATAAAGTCGCGCCCTTTTCCCATTCGGCACCAAAGCCCCACAGAGAAGTTGACTTGAAGGACTACAGAATGGGAAATCCTACGGTGTCACGCCACTGCACGGTGAAGTGGACGACTCATTAATCCCGAGTTCGGTTGCTGTAATGGGAGAGTCCAGCCAACAGTGACGTCGACACAGTGACGCAGATTGCAGGCAGAAAGGTGATGCTGGGTGGCTGCTACTTCTTACGTCATTTGACTTCTTGACAAGGGTGGGAGGAACGGTTATTGGTGAAGGCTTGAGGCAGGAGGGATGGAAGTGTGCCGTCGGGGAAGCCCCTTTGGTGGAAAGACTCCACTGATATTGCAGTCTCGTCGTTTGTCCCGTCCTCATCTGTAGTAGTGACTTGATTATCCCCCACCCATTTTATTTCTGGGGTCATTTGCTGTTTCGGATCTTGGCTAGGGTGTGGAGGCGTGTTCCATTCAGAGTGAGCAGATGAGCACTGTGGTCCTTCAAATATATGCTGCCCTGAAACTGCTGTCACTGACCAGGGCAAGGAGGAAACGTGTTCGAAGTGTAAATGTATTGACAAGTAAGATAATAATCCATATATTTCCCGTCCCAGAGACTGAACCACTGCACTGCGCCTCGCGAACAATCAATCGCCAAAGCTTCTCGCCAAAATCCGCCTGTCACAAGACGGATATCAATAGTACAGTAGAGATTGAAATCTTTTGAATTCCTGTCTTTTGACAGGCGGATTTAGGCGAACAAGCTTTGGCGATTGAATATGTGCGAGGCGCAGTGCCGTGGTTCAATCTCTGGGATGGAAGAAATCTGGATTTTTATCTTGCAAATTATCTATCTGCTACCTTGTGTCGTTACCCGGTTTTTTTATTATGTGTGTTCGTGAACGAGTATGAATATACATTGAGTTGAACATCTATTACGCACCTTGCCCTCTGTTTGACCTTGCCCTCTGTTTGACTGCGTGAGTGTTGGTTGACGTCTGTGACGTGCCAAAACAAAACATTATTTTAATAGGAGCCTCCTGGACCTATCCGTCATGTTTATCGTATTGACGAGTAGTGTGCGCGCGCGCGCGTGTATGATGCACTTGCAAGCACGCACACGTATTGGCATGTGAATGATATTCTTCGCACATGTGTGTTCGAGGCAAAATATGACTTAAAGACAGTTTGTTTTGATGGCTCTATGTCCATTCGGATGGACCACCTATGTTATTGACATTGTAGATATGGTCTAAGTATTTCGTTTCTGTGCGATTCGTCCGAGTGTGCTGCCCGCACGAATTCTTTTGACGAATGCTGAAAACCCACTCTCCATGTTTTAGTCTTCAAAGATCACATGCAGTTTATTTTCGAGTGATGTGGAGTTGCGCTGTTCTAGAGAACGCAATGATACAAAAAGCAATATTAGAGATAATCTGATTAAGTGAAATTATCCGGACTTTCCTTTCGAGCATTATATCTTTTCAATTCATAGATAAGCTGTCCCAGTTGTAGATGTATTTCATTCCTGAATTATGAAACTGTCTTCGTGTCAAAGAAAGTGTTGAAGATTTTTTCGTAAATACGACTCAAACCAAAACGGGTTTCCTCTCTGTGTTACAGATGGTGAAGATGATCATCGTGGTGGTGGTCATCTATGCCGTGTGCTGGCTGCCGCTGCACGCCATCACTCTAGCTGGGGACATGGACCCAGAGATCTACAGCCAGCCCTACATGAACATCGTGTGGCTAATCGCCCACTGGCTGGCCATGAGTCACTCCTGCTACAATCCCTTCGTCTACTTCAAGATGAACAACAAGTTTCGCGCAGGCTTTCAGAAAGTCTTCAAGGTGTGCAGCCCACGGCGAGGCAAGAGGAAGAACGGCACCATCTTCAAGAGGGTCACCTTCGACAGCGAGCTGAGGAACGTCCACACCTCCATCAACTCCAATCAGAGTGTGAAGAGTTGCGACACTACTAGCACCAAGTCCAACGCTTGTCAGCGTCTGTAATTTAACCTCCATAGGTTGTTACCCTGTATGCCGGGCTGAACAGGACAGGCATGACATGCATAAGGAGAGGGGCACTTGCCTACCTGTGCGTGGTTGTTCTACTTTGTGTCTTGGAGTGAGTTGTTGCCTTCCCTTGAGCGGAACACGAAGGAACTATGAGGAACGCCGGGACTGTCACATTTGTAGTCTTGGGCACTTATGCAGTGGGCGTCTCTCTGATGGGAAGAGATACCGCAGTATCTTCATGGTAATGATTGTAATGACTGGATTGCCCGCGGTGTGGCGCAGACTTGTATTGCTTTGTTCTTGAGGCAGCGGCAAGCGTCCACTTCAAGGACTTTCATTGCAGCTGATACAATTATTCCCAATAAGACCTCTATGTTGTCGTTGACTTCGACACTATAAGAGTTTGATTTCTTTTAAAGTACACCCATCACAGTTTAAAAGGTAAAGTCGTCTCCCAAATATCAAAATCACGAAAATGTGGTATAGGCCACATCAAAGAGAGAATGCGTTGTTCTGCTCAGCAAATCAGCTGTGGTTTTCGGACACCACGCAAGTGAAATGACGCCATTGTTTTGATGATCAGAGCATAGATAAAGTTTACTGAAACACTCATTCCAAAACATTGATGGAATTCTCTGGAAAAGATACACATGTTGTACAGAGAGGTATAACATCCGATTCATCTTTTTTTTTACCGCAACACACTCAAGCCAATGGATACAACTCGCATGCACACTGAGGAACTTCCTGCTTGCCTCAGCACTATTAACTGAAGACCTACGACATCCCAGTGTCTGATGGGAAGCAAAGCCATCCATGGATCTGCAATGCTCGATATGTTTCAACGCACTGCAGAAGATTCCTTGCGAGGTGATGTATGTTCCTGATTGATAATATATGAATAACGCACGAGGAGATGACTAAATCGTGGCGCCCATTTTGAAAAGGACTCACTCGGTGTTATGCTTACTTAGGCAGACCCATCTTCTTTGCATAACCATGATAGTCATGCTCCCCAAGGAAACGTGGCTTTGAAAGCCTGGTCGAATATTCTTTAAAAAATCCTGTATGATATTCTTTGCATTCAATCGTTCCTTTGAATGCAGAAATATGCTTATAAGATTATATGTACTCTATTACCATGAATTCTGACGATGACATTTTGTCATTGTGTACTCAGTGGACCAACGAAATGCTCATAAAGACAGTCGTGATTAGCGGATCTCATTTGAATCATGTCGTCGATGGGCCATGGAGATGTGTAAAGATTGGATCATGCCCTTACCTCGTGCATTGAATAAGAATGACATGGAGATGGTTTGGGTCTGTGTATGATACTAATTTTTTCTTCATACCTTGAGAAGTTCCCATGGAAACGATATCATGGCTGACGATTTCGAGACATTTATTCTCGGGCTGATGAGAAACTGTCGTAGACATGATTATGTGTCAAACAAGGGCGCCTTTTTGCGTTTTGATATTGTTCCTGAGAAGCTCAATACGTTATGTCAGTCTGTTCCAAATAAATAAGTCGTAGAAAACTCTTTGTTGTACAGCTCCTCCACATGCGAAACAACGAGAAAGACAAAGGATAGCATGTGGTTCAATAAATACTCAAATCATTAGTAATTTGGTGGACATTGTGCATCTTTTTGCTTGTATTGTTACCAATGTTGCATATTCATGTAGCAATTAATAATTTCATTATGGATTTCTTGGACGATTAAATCGAATTTCAACATCTTGCCTCGGACGTAGTTATGAAAACTGTAAAGGAATATTCACCAAAGACAAACGGAGCAGCGATCATGACATATTGACAGCCTTTGTACACTATGTATATGGAGAAGCGGGTAATAGTGAATCAGATGGAAAATAATTATGGTGTACGGATATCTGCTGCGTTTCAAAAATACATTGTGTTACCTGTAGTCAATACTAGAGTGAAGCTGGATCACTTACCGCATGTACATATAATTATTACATGTATGTCTGAACCCATAAAAAATCATTTACGCTGGCTAACATGATAAATGGACGGGGTTAATTGATAAATATCGTCTTTAAAAAAAGTGTCTTTGTTCTGATCTGACTGAAGTGTCTTTTCAGTCTGTATGTATGGTGGTGCCTTCTGTTTATCATTACTGCATCTGAGTCACTCTTTACATTTATGAAACAGAAACGATTCAATGTCATTTTCCTCAATTAAGAGGTTGTCGGTGGCAACATCTCTCTAATGAGAGAGAGAGAGAGAGAGAGAGAGAGAGAGAGATAGAAAGAGAGAGAGAGAGAGAGAGACAGAGAGAGCATACGAATACAGTAGATACACAGACATACGCACACTCGCTCGTACATGCACACGCTGACACGCGTACACACACGCGCGCGCACACACACACACACACACACACGTACTCACACACACATACTAACACACACGTACTCACACACACGTACTCACACACACACACACACACACACACACACACACACACACACACACACACACACATACTTGCACACACACACACACACACACACACACACACACACACACACACACAAGTAGGCCTACGCATACACGCGCACATTCGCATAAGCGTGTAGGCTCATGACGAGGAAAAAAAGTTAACCTGACCGTTTCTATTTTATTTCATCTTGGTCTATACATGTAGCATAAGAGTTAAAGATTTTAAAAGAATCTTGGGAGGATTCAGATTTAAATTGAAATCCATTTATTAACGAAGCAGCGTTTCAAACTATACGTCGTATGCTTTACCATGTGGCGAATTTGGCATGTGGGGTGGGTGCTATTACATGATTTGTGTTTGAATATTGATTATTCGGACAGTGTTAAATAGTCTGTCCGCTTTCTGAGAAAATGAATGAAAGTAAGAATTTCGAAGCCTTTTAAAAGTGCATCTTGCTTTATTCAATCATTATAGACATTTCATGAATATTGGTGAGCTGTGGAGTTTGCCAAATTGATGACATCTTGAAGCGACTTTAGAGCAAGAATAGGGTTTGGGTTAACAACAGAAAGATGTCTAGGTTGATATGGGACTCTGCAAAGAAACACATATCAATACACAAGGACCAGTCAGCATTCCTTTAGAGATTGCAAACGTTGAAATGAGAAAGATGAATACAGTTTTCTCAGATTGAGATGTCCTCATGTAATCATATAACACTGATGTAGAGACGTTTGTTTTACTAACTTTTAGCTGCTAAAAAATGTTCGGATGAACATCATATTATTCTCGATTTCATCATCTGTTAGTGTTCAAATATTCAGAGAAAGTCAGTCAAATTTGGAAATACTCAGTTTGCATGCGACGGCGAGGTTGTACTCGTAAGACTCGCAAAACCACGACTTTCTGTGGTGTTCATATTGCGTGGAGGACTGCGTAAGCTGTAAAGTTAGGCGACTGTGCTTTCCGAGTAGCCGAAAGAGAAGTGAAAGTAATTCTGCCTTGTGTCTGCTTGACAAACTGACATATTTCATCTTTGCTCAGCTGAATAAAAGCAACGACAATGAACGTACATGTTTATAAGACTCGAAATATGTTTGTTGACACAAGCTGATGCGTGCAAGTGCAATCGAAGTAATCGCTTTCATCCATTCAGTTCACTGAGTTGTACTTTGACCTCAGAAACACTTTCATTGCCAGTAACAGCACTTTGGTTGGTTTTCATGACATTGTTAATAATTTATTATCGTTACTGTACGTACCTGATGTCATTCTTCTGCATTCGCGTGTGTGTGTACTATTTCGGTGGTCGTGTCAGTCAAGTTCATTGTCTTGCATTTAGACATTCTTTCCTTAACAAACTCATAAATGTCTTCAAGTCTCTATTTGGTTTTTGGTCTTGAAATATAGTGTCTGTTGCCAGTGTACACAAATAAATCTCGTCAAATCGAAAACTGTTTTGTTTATAACTTTTTTTTTCTCGAGAATGAAAATTATTATGATCAGGATGCTTGTTTTCTCTTCTAGCAGAAAAAGACATACAAATGCTCGTGCATTTTTGGATGTCCACGCGCAAGAGCAGGCTCCGAAAGCCTGGCACCCGGGGGTTTCATATAATGAGAGGGATCCACACTGTACGCGATACAGCGACTCCGCCAGCATGTTGTTCTCCATCGCTGTTATGTGCTGTTCCTTGTCAAGGCAAGTAAGCGAAGTCGGATTAACTTTGTGTAGACTAATGGATGATGTGCAATGCTTGCGTCATCAGAGTCAACGGAGATTTTACAAGGAACATCCCGTGCACTTCATAGATAAAATCAGAAAGGATCATTGCATACATTTCTTATTGTCATCGCCATAATCCCTGACTTGGACAAAAAGGAACTTGAATGGAGATCGCCAGAAATGTCAGCTACATTACATCACGACGTCGTAAATGCAGGAGAAATCGTTGAATCCCAGTAATTAAAGTAGTGCAGCTGCATTGCATGTATGGAAGTAGTAAGATGATTCTGACATCATTCCCTTATCAGCACTACCACCAGCATCTCTCTCTCTCTCTCTCTCTCTCTCTCTCTCTCTCTCTCTCTCTCTCTCCTCTCCTCTCTTTCTCTCTCTCTATGTGTCTCTCTCTGTCTCTCTCTCTGTCTCTCTCTCTCTCTCTCTCTCTCTCTCTCTCTCTCTCTCTCTCTCTCTCTCTCTCCTTTGAGTGTTTTTCCAAAAAAACAAAGGTTGTTGTCTTTCGTAAAGGAGGATTCATAGCTGCTCATGAGAAGTGGACGATTGATGACCGTAAGCTAGAGGTTGTCACTCAGTACAAATATCTTGGAGTTATCCTGTCCACCAGGCTGTGTACAAATACAATACTGTCTGATCTTGCCTCCAGAGCAAAAGCAGCGTCAATCCAGATCCAGAGATCCTTGAGAAAGCTCAATGTCGTTACACCAGATGTGTTGTGTAAGATTTTTGACGCACAGGTCCAGCCCATTCTACTCTATGGATCAGAAGTTTGGGGCATCTATGATTGTAGACGTATCGAAACTATTCATATGTTTATACTAAAGTGGTTCCTTAATGTTGCCTCGAGAACGCCGAACGTGATGATCTACGGTGACACTGGTCGATACCCATTAGAGTTCAATGCTCAGATACGCTCCATAAAATATTGGCTTAAACTTTTGAGAATGGACCATGATAGATATCCTCACCAAATGTACATGTCAATGCTAAAAACGGTGGATGATAGATTTAGTTGGGCTACAGGAATAAAAATGTTACTGTTGAAGTATAATTTTGAAAGAGAGTGGGACAGTCAAATGGTTCCAAACGAAACGACCTTCTTAAAAACAACTGAAAAGTAGAATGCTTGAATGGTACAAAAACGACTGGAGAATTCAGCTACAGTCAAGTGTCAGATATTCCTTTTATAGACTACTTAAGGTGGATCACTTCGTAGAGCCATATCTGTATGCAGTAGATAAAAAAGTATTTAGAGATGCTCTGATACGTTTCAGAATGGGAATAAGCGATTTGTACGTGCATAAGTATAGATTCAGTACAATTCCTTACATAAATATCTGTCCATTATGCATGGAAAATGAAGAAGATGAAATTCATTTTTTATTTCACTGTCCCGCTACTTATGACTTACGCACGAAACACATACTACCAAGTATACAGCATGACGCTGAAGAACCTGTGACAGACATTTTCTCAAATATCGATGTTCGTGCCTTAAGAAATATTGCGATGTATCTGTATAAGGCGTTTCGGAGACGATCAGAAGCAATGCCACTGTTAAACAGCTATATAGACATTTTTGAAAATTAGAATGTACTGATGATTGATGATATGGATTACAAGCTACAATTGTCACCGCTGTCCAGTAGTAGTCTGGGAAGTTGTAAGATTGTTTCCAACTTTGTGCTATTGCTGTCATTTGTAATGGGCCGGAGGCCCCCACAATAAACCAGTTGTTCGTTGTTCGTTGTTCGTCCTTTGAGTGAGTGTAAAGCCCCAGACAATACCAGCTGTTTGCCTAGATCTCTTGTTTTCAAGCGCTGCAGGGATGAGAGCGTAAACAAGAGGGGAAGAAGCAGGACGCCGCCGCTGACACAGCAGCGGTCTTCACGTCTGCACAGAGAAAATGAAATGTCGCATTAATTAGATAGGCCTACTTGCCGCGTGTGTTTCGCGCTCCAAAACTGGTTCCCAGCTTTCACGTGCTTCCTTGTACATTACTGGTTGTTTTTTATTTGTTTCGGTTTCTTTTTCAACGCAACACATTAAATGTGTTCCGTTCCGTTTTGTTCTCTCTCTCTCTCTCTCTCTCTCTCTCTCTCTCTCTCTCTCTCTCTCTCTCTCTCTCTCTCTCTCTCTCTCTCTCTCTCGTCTCTGTCTCTCTGTCTCTCTGTCTCTCTCTCTCTCTCTCTCTCTCTCTCTCTCTGTCTCTCTCTCTGTCTCTCTCTGTCTCTGTCTGTCTGTCTGTCTGTCTGTCTGTCTCTCTCTCTCTCTCTCTCTCTCTCTCTCTCTCTCTCTGTGTGTGTGTGTGTGTGTGTGCGTGTGTGTGGTTGTGAGTGCATGCGTGCGTGCGTGCGTGTGTGCTTTTATGTACGTGTGTGCGTGTGTGTGTGCGCGCGCGTGCGCGCGTGCGTGTGTGTTTTCAAATAAAAATTTCCCAAGCACAAGTTCTTGAAAATAAGCAAATTCGATCAGTGGTTTGCCATGTGTGGAATGATCGAGAAGATTCTGGCAAGTGCAATATACACATTTCCCATGGCGCACCTTCTGTGCATAAAAACAAGTTTCGTTGTTATTCTGTCATTGAAAATAATGAAATATGTTCGGCTTGCATGCCAGCAAATTACACTTTTAAAACAATTTAATTTGTATTGTGGAAAAGTGCAAGACAAAGGCTCTCGAGTCGTATATAAAGCTACGTCATTTGCCCTGCGACTTGCTTATTAAAAGTAAATTGTGACCGAACACCACAAATCAGGTCATAAGTCGAACGTGTCATTTCAGAGATACAGCCCTGTACGCATAGTTGGAGTCAACAAAGGTGCATTTTTTATATTAGGGAGACCGGGGCAGGATGGGTCATGGGGCACATTAGGTCAGCAAGAATATCTCAGCTATTTGTTAAATTTTCGGTATCTTTGCGCCCGATCCTTTTTATAGACCCGCTTACGCACCTGCTATGCTAATTTGTCAAGTTCCAGCTGGTCCTTGTTTATCAGGGGAAGGGTGCGAGGGCCATTTCGAGACTTTTTCGAGATGTTTATTCTTTCTCTGCAAGCTGATTACTTTGAGTTGTGTCCGAATCTGACCAAAAGGCTTAGTGATATGGATACTTCGATCATTTTACTCACTTATAAGCCCAAAACCTTAAAGTTTAAATGTGCATGTGAACAGGAAATGCGTTTCTACGACATGAACCCTTGGTGGGGCAGGTTGGGTCGGGGCACGTTGGGTCATGACTCAAGCTGCCCCTTAGAGACCCAACCTGCCCCTGTGGCAAAAAACGAAACAAACACGTGTATGAAAAGAAAAGGCTAAAAAAAAAAAAAAAAACTCAACAGGAAACCGCCATCTCACCCCTCCCCACACACACTTACACACAACAATTTCCAAACATTTAATGGATGATTATGGCAATGGTTAACAAAACTGACTTCAAAAAATAACAAAACAATCCAGATCGGGGAGGGGGTGAGTGGTGGGTGGGGAGAGTGAAAGTAAAGTAAAAACATCAAAATAAAATAGTGCATAGTTTTCTCTCTATCTACCGGTAATTTTAGACCCTATGAAAAGTAGATCTATCAAATATTAACTTTCCGGTATTTTTGCACCTGGTTCGGTTTTTAGACGCGCATGCGCACTTGCTACGCCATTTTGTTCGGATCCCGCCAGTCTTTGTTTTCCAGAGGAAAATGCCAAGTGTCAAACCATTGTGGACATTCTCACAGCACTTAAAAATAATAAACTGACAGAGAAAGGAAAAAAGCAAACCGGCACAACACGCACACACCTAGGCCTTCACTAATGGTACCTAAATGTAACAGTGCACAGCCTACATGGATGAAAATTGTTTTTGTGCAACACGTGACTCAACCTACCCCAGATAGTAACTAACTGATTCACCACTTGTCTTTGAAACCAAATTTAAAAACAACCAATGCACGTATCTTAATGAAACATGTCTCGCTGAACAGAGGGTGGACTTTCGTTTCATTGGAGCCTCAGTTTTAAAGTCTCATGTTTTATACAAAAACTGTAACAAGTTATAAAAAAGGGGTATTACATTTGGTTTATTCAAAATTTTGGTGACTCACTTCTACACTCAGCTGCTCAGCACTCAATTAAGACCCCCAAAAAAAATTAAAGTGATTTTTAAAGAACAATAAATGCTATTTCTGAGCATTTGCAATTTGGGAATTGTAGTATGACTTTGTGCATCTGTTCAGCTTTTCTGTTCCTAGTGACTCAACCTACCCCACAAAAGACTCAACCTACCCCGGCATGGGGCAGGTTGAGTCAAAGTTGGGTACCCCTCCTATTTTGATTGTAGTGAAGAAACCAACATACATTTTCAACTTTGTTTCGTTGGTTTAGGTAAAGGAATGATTGCAGATTAATTTAAACCTTTCAATTATGTCATACTTGTTAAATTGGCGAAGTAAGACCAGTTTTTCATTTTGGTGACTCAACCTGCCCCGGTCTCCCCTACCTGCCTCTATTACCCTCTAGAATCGATCTGATGCCGATATATTCCAAAGACGTAAATCATCAGTATTACATATTCAGAAATAACCTTTATATGCTCCACTCCCTAAGAACTAAAACATAGCCCAACCAATGTTTTTCCCTCGACATGATGGTTTTTACTCATAACGGCCCATCATTTATTACTGCAAAGCTCCTTCTCTCTACTTGCTTCGCGCAGTGGAATTTTCCGTGAAAGTCGTCTGTTTATGAATAGGAGGCAAATCCGTGACGCAAACAGAATTTGAAGTTGGACCAATCAGAAATGCCGTAGCAAAGTTCTCCAACTTTCCGTTCAACGGCAGTGTTTATTCAAATGGCTGTAACTTATAGATTTTTTCAGATACAGACTTAATTTTGATACCATTGGAAAGTTTGAACTTCAAGGCTCAAGATGATGCCAACAACTCCAAAAAGTCAAAAATTGAATTATGACATTCTGTGGTGCTCAGTCATAACTGGCCACAACAGTTACAGTTAATGTTTCCAGAAACAGTTTGATCTCAGTCGTAACCACAAAATAACCTTATGGAAGACATTTTTCTAGCATGAAAGATGGTATGATCTTTTCACTTTCAAGTAATCTGGAAAAATACAAATTCGCAACTTATGAGTAATGTCTTATCCTGACTTATCACCAAAGGAAAAACTCAGCTGGCAAAGTTATCAGTGGCATTGCACATAACTGTGATTCCGTCTCACAAAATGAGTTGCACTATGCCCTCTATCGCTTTTGAGTTATGTGACATTTATGAGAAATTTGCTTATGCTTCAAAATAGTTTTTAAAACATTTGTAATCCGATGATTTGGTGAAAAGTACGATGCATCTTCTTGGGAGTCAATAGATTGATTTTAAAAAATTCCGTCGAATTAGATCATTTTCGGTCATTTTGTCTATCAATGTGTCATTCTAACTAAATACATTTAAAAACCAGTTTCTAAACTACAGATTGACTTTAATCTTCGGGTACTATTTTTTAAAAACCTCAGCTTTC
>JAWQFJ010031197.1:0-15000 GCA_034096865.1 Theodoxus fluviatilis
ATGTGGAGGATGGGGGTGTGGAGGATGGGGTTGTGGAGGATCGAGGTGTGGATGATGAGGGTGTGGATGATGAGGGTGTGGATGATGGGGGTGTGGAGGATGGGGGTGTGGAGGATGGGGGTGTGGAGGATGGGGGTGTGGAGGATGGGGGTGTGGAGGATGGGGGTGTGGAGGATGGGGGTGTGGAGGATGGGGGTGTGGAGGATGGGGGTGTGGAGGATGGGGGTGTGGAGGATGGGGGTAGGGCTGGGGGAAATAACACATATCGATGTTAGGGGACCGACATACTAAGTCCCAGCTACCCGTGCTCCAGAAGGCATCAAAATGTGAGATAGGGACTGTATGGGGTGAAGATTGCAAGCATTATTCAGGGTACACTCACGTCTAGAACCTGCATATATGCGATTGTGGGAGTTGGGGTACACATGATGGGTTTGGAAGATGACGGAGTGTAGAACCAAAACCTCTCCTCAGATCAGACAATCGATCCGGCATTTCGACCTGAGGGTGTACGGGTCGAGACAACACTGAGTGGGAGTTTGGATGGAAGCAGTAGCTCCAGCGGCGGGTGAAGTAGAGCACTAAAGATACTCACCAACTGGGCGGGTCCCAGTTACTCAAACCTTTAGGACGTCCAGGTGTACGGGTGGGGGCGAGATGAGGTGGGAATGGGGTGGGATGGGTGGGGGTGGGGATGGCATGGGTTACGGTGGGGAAGTGTTTCCTGCGCCCTGCTCCAAGGGCAGTAAAACGCTGGGCGCCTCTCTTGCCTCCTCGCCGCCCTCTGATCTCGTCTTTGATCTCTCCCTGTGTACTCTTGACACTCCCGCGAGGAGATGCGAGAGGGAAAGTTATAGATAGTATAATCAGGCGCTATTAGCTATATCCTCGTTGGCTTGCCATCAACCAGGCTCGTCTTTTGTCCCAGAGAATGTGGCGGGTTCTTGCCGGGGCTTGTTCCCCCGCGACCGTCTCCGCCAATTTCCGCCGTCGATGAAAGGGAGACGTCATGGAGGAGTTTATGCCAAACCTAGGGTACTTAGCCCACTAATCACTGGCAATTTCCACTCATAATGACCGCCGTAATGCGACATTACAGGGAAAGGCAGGGCTGTATCCAACCTGTAGGTGTGGGTTCAAGGTTTCCCCCACGTACCACCAGTTACCCAGTCCTGTTTTGAAGATCAAAGCGACAGAGTGGGAGATTGGAGAGCCACCCCGGGTTGTTTGCCCTCACTTACGCTGTGCACGCAGCCTGGCAAATCTACAGGTGGCGGCCGTTAAAGCGCACGTCTGGATCAGTGGCGAAGTATATTCAAGGGAGGACATGGACTGTCACACCATATGCATTTCGCATTAAAGTTTCATGTCATTTAGAGATGGCCAAAAAAACAGAATAGACCACATGCGGGCTGCGTAATGAAATGTCGAGAATTCACAACATTTGTCCACTGATCTACAACCCTTTTTTCTTCTTCAAGAGGATGTACCTGGGTACGCATACGCTGAAGCAGTCCTATCTACGCGAAACACGGGATAAACACGAACAGATCCTTGAGATAGATGTATTGTGTGATTCAGCAGCTACATGCCAAACGGTATGTATATACTTTGGTTGGACCCGCTTGATGGCTCTTTCAGCTGGAATGCCCAGTTGCATACGTCCCGCCGTTAAGTGGGCGATACTGACATCCCGACATCCGCTTCGCTCAGGCAAAATACTTGGGATGAAAGATATATTGCGGTGAATCGTTTTCCAATGCATTGATTCCTGCGATGCATCTACTCGAAACAAACTCCAGAAAGTTCAGAATTGTGCTGCTAGGCTAGTTTTTTATGTCCCAAGCGTACCCATGTCTCATCACTCCTACATACACTTCACTGGCTCTCCACCTTTCAGAGGATAGATTATAAACTTGCTACTTTGTGCTTCAAGGCCATCGACAACACCGCACCACACGCTCTTACAGACATTCTTGCAGCCTACACGCCCTCCAGATCTCTACGCTCATCTGTTGACTCTAAAATGCTCAAGGTCCCCCGCCGTAATAAGAAAACTCAAGGACAGCGTGCCTTCTCCTATATTGGACCTGTAGCCTGGAATAGTCTCCCTCTCTCAGTCCGTCATTTTGACACTGTCCCAGTTCAAAAGTGCTCTAAAGTCCCACCTCTTCCGCTCCGCCTTTCCCGCTGAGCTGCTTCGCCTTACTTGACCTGGCCGGCAAGTGCTGTATATATTGTAGAGTTTGTTTTATTTGTTCTATTGAATCTTAGTTTTTTTGTTTTGTTGATGTGTGTTGTGTGTGAGTTTTTGTGGGAATGTGGTGTTAAGTGGTTGTGTGAGTGTTGATTCTTTGGATTGTAAACGCCATGAGCTTGCCTGTCAAGGGAAGGTATGTGCGTATGAATAAACTATTATGATGATGATGATGATGATGATGATGATGATGATGATGATGATGATGATGATGATGATGATGATGAAGATGATGAAGATGATGAAGATGATGAAGATGATGATGATGATGATGATTATTATTATTATTATTATTATCATTATTATTATTATTATTATTATTATTATTATTATTATTATTATTATTATTATTATTATTATTATTATTATTATTATTATTATTATTATTATTATTATTATTATTATTATTATTAAACAACCAAGGGAATACAGTGCAGATGAAAATGCAGGGTAGCATGGGATGAATACCTGCTTTCTTGTTTAAGATGAGATGCCGTAAATCCTTTATCAGCGGCAGGCCTTGCAACAACAGCAGCAGCAACGGCAGCAGCAACAGCAACAACAACAGTCATAAAACTAATTTTCTCGCATCAAGAAAGAAGCGAGTCTTGAGAGCATGTAAGAAGTCAATCATTTGTATGTCTGCTGTCGTGCTCAGCTTCTCCATCTGCCTTTTCCGTTTGTCATAAAACTGCATGACTTCTTAGATAGGCATTTGTCGTGACTTCTTGGATAGGTGTTTGTCGTGAAAACAAGCACACTAACACGGCTATGTGGTTTCCTCTGGAACTGAGGTCGCACTGACAGTAAATGGCAATTATCTCCCAACAAAGACAGCCATCAGGCAAGGCATGCACGTTCAGTGTGCGAACACAATCGACGAAACTGATGACATGGTACAAGATCTCACATGCCCTGGCACCACTCCCTCGCCGCCAGTCCACACAAACACTCGTCTCGTTACAGTCGCCGTCGAAGACAATGGCACCGAGTGACGACAGTAGGGATGGATTGGCTTGGAAAACACGGTCAATACTGTAGAAGCTTGGTCAGAGCAGTTTGTCGCAGGCAAGAACAGAGCTGTCGTCTGAGCAAGGGGGACAGCACTCCAGTTGGCCAGCGATACGCCGTCCGTGCCGTGGGAAAAGATTGTCCACCTTGCCTGCATTCAAAGCTTATGGTCTTTTCTGGTGGAAACGTGTGGGGCCGGAGGCTTACCGTCCCTTCTTGATCATGTCCCCTTGACTAATGACCAGCGAGGCGCCCATCAAGGGGGGCATTGTAAGACAATCTGATGTCCATGAAATAGCGTGGACAGCACAGTGAACAACGAGCACTTTATCTACTTGCCCGACAACTCCACTCCCTACCCTCGCTCTATTGCCCCTTCCTCCCTCCCTCTCCTAACCGCTACTCCCCCCCCCCCTACAACTTCCTCATGCACATGGCTAACCACTGGGCGGATTATAGGCTGGGGGAAGGGGGAGGGAGGAAGGGGCGTCGAAGAGGGGGTTTCGGGACGAGGGAAGGACGGGGGGAGGGGGCAGGAGATGGCGATGAAGGCTCGTGGTTAGTGGCGAGAGTGGACCACGGTCAGCCTTGACGACTGTCCCTGGTGAAAGGCACAGTACATGTACTAATGGGATTGACCTATATTGTAGGGCGGAAACAGGTGGGCGGGTGCGAGGTGGAGCGCGCCTGTTATCGTGCATGCGATGGAGGACTTGAGAGAACAGCATATAATAGAGCTGAAGAACAGCTGACTCTCTACCATGTCGACGGTGACAAATACATGATGGAGTGTGAACTATCAGGGGATATAGACAAAACGGACGATGATGCTATGTTTACCGAGGGATAGTTTGTATGGACAGATGCTATGAAGGAGAGCTGTTGGCACAGCATTCTGGGGCAGAATAAGTTCTTGTGTCTAATATGCCTCCGTCCTTCCTTCCTTCTTTCCTACCCACTCACTCCATTAGAATCATACCTTGCTGATACATATGTCAACTGCCTGCTTCGTCATGCACTGCATTATAATGGTATTGCTTTACCTCCTCAAAAATGACTCTACCAAGTCTTCTGCCAGAGGCTACTTTCCTATTTGTCTGAGCCTATCACAACATACCTGTTCGTGCAAATCTTCTGCCTGTTCTGCTCAACTCACTGGATGAACGCTTTGATTGAACGTTGTACGAGCTTGAGCCTGAATGCGTAACAGTATTCAACAATGATTTACTTAATTTGAGGAAGACCGTTCCTTTCATTAACACACTTAACTTATCGAGGATAGTCGGTCTTTCATCAACAGACCCCATTCATTTTCCACTTTTGACATAAGCGAGTTCCTTCTCATCCTAAGTATCCTTGTTGCTCTTCACTGGTCATTTGCTTGGAGCAACACGATGTGCAACGACCATCACGATGATGTTCATCGATACGGGTACACCACTAATTGCAATCTAGTCACAACCTATGGTTAATGTGACCCACAGTGACGTACTGAAACATCTGGCATCTCTCAAAGGCTGCATGTTTGGACGCAAATCACAGCTACACAGACGTGCGGGCCCTACAGTCCAATTTAAGCTGGAAATTTCTATATGTGACCAATAGGTAGATTCACTTGACTGTGGCCAAATGCACCTGGTTTGTGAATGTTGGTGTAACCACAACAATAGTTAACTTTGAGTCTGTCGACTTTTTGGATACACATTACAGCTACATAGATCTGCAGGCTAAATTATATACACTAAGAGCACTGGTGTCCAGTTTTTATGAGAAAAGCCAATACTCAGACAACAACCAGTTAACTTCATTATGACCAGATACTCTTCTGGATTTTGAATGTTTGTAGTAAACACATGTAGCAAACTCAGTCTCTACCAAGCGGAAAAGAGGTTTATTTTGGTGAAGTTTTCGCCTGCCCGCTCTTTATACACCTCCCTACGATGCAAGTTTGTCTGGATCACGTCTGAGAAAAGCCGACTAGTTTTGAATGCCTTTGCATGTTTAACTTTGCATGTGCATACGACATCTTAAAACCTAAAAGTCGACCACGGTGAAAGGGTTATAGGTTTCTTGATAAATAAGACATGTATGCATTATCTAAGGACAAAAATAAACATATTCATTAATGCATTAATTATTTTGGTTTTAGATGTGCATGTGTGTGTGTGTGTGTGTGTGTGTGTGTGTTTGTGTGCGTGTGTATGCGTGTGTGTGCGCGTGTGTGTGCGTGTGTGCGTGCGTGCGTGCGTGTGTGTGTAGAAAGGTTGGCACGAAGGAATTTGTAAAGTGACTTTAATACTGTTAAGATTTGTTCATATATGATGTACGTATTTGACCTATGGTCTATTTCGACTTGCATATGATGCAAATATTGAATTAGGCGAAGTCAAGGTTAAAATTTTCAGGCATCCATCAATTTCATGTTACACCCGAGTTTCTGGGTCTGTCATTGTGAACATTAATTCCTGATTGAATCGACATTTGAAGCTTCGCCATAACTCAATCTCTAAGACAATTACAGACTTAAAACTGCTTATACCGAATATAAACCAAGCGCAAGAAACTTCCAATTCTTTGCAAGTTAGATTCAACAGGTTAAACCGCACTGCATCTATAATTTCTTATACAAGTCCTAAAGGAACTAGTTTACTGAAAGTGTTAACTGTGTTTTAAGTTCAGGATAAGACTAATGTTTACCATAAGACACGAATAAGTGACGATTAACTTCCAAAGCTTCCGAGTCCCATGCGGCAATTGCAGTGACTAAAAACGCAGACAAAACAGCACACTACGAGATTACGTAGATCGTAGATTAGGAGACAACGTGAAAGCCAAGAGCGCCCTGAACAAATGAGACCTCTCAAGCGAGAATGAACGCGTTTAAATCTGCGTCGACTTGCACACCTGGCGAGATACCGCCAACTTATCTTCTTGAGACTTTCTAGAACAAGAAGAATTTTTTTTTGATACTTGAAAAATATAAACATGTGGCAAGTTGCCAGGCTGTGATGAGGAAAAGTGCAGGCAGAGAGGAAAAATACAAAATTTGACAAGACAATTAAGAAAACAAAGACAGGAAATAGTTGCATACATCACTATCTCTTTTTTACAACTGTGACAATCTCATTTGTTCTGCTGCGTCCTAATGACAGGTCGAATAAAAAGTTTAGATCAAGAATGAAACTATGCACTCTAGACACGAACACTTTTTTTGTTACTTCTGGCATATCCTTCCCTAATTAATAGTGTAAACATACATTTAAATTTTAATAATTCACACAAGCATACACCTCAACTAGCAAATAAATCATTTTATAGCCGAAATATTAAACTTAAGAAGAAGAAAGGAGAGACAAGAAAAGATCCATACAGTAACGAGTCCTACGAATACAAAAGCAAAAGAATACATTTTTGAGAAAACGGAAGAACGGACATGAATTGCATTGCAATAATGTTATCAATTTTAATTCTTAATACTGCATTCCAAGAGTTGCGCAGTGAACGGGCTTTCAAACTCCGGTCACCTTTGATGTAAACTCTCTCTCTCTCTCTCTCTCTCTCTCTCTCTCTCTCTCTATATATATATATATATATATATATATATATATATATATATATCTACTATACTACAAAGTAAAAGATCCCTTTCCCCCTCCTCTCTCTCCCTTTCTACTATACTACAAAGGGAAAGATTACGCTACTGTATGAGAAAATAAATGGGCACACAAAATCAAATGACACCTGTATACATATCTTTGTCAATGTTTGGGAACCTGAAAAAGTGCAAAGAGAAAATAAATGTGTAAAAGACAAATGCAAGTTTTGAGTCATGCTGAAATACACCTGCCTGAAGTCCGGTTCCCTAGAATGTAATCAGGTATGCTTGATAAAGACTTCATGTCCACCTAGGTGAGTGCAAGTAATCTGTAGGAAAAGATGGACACTGTTGATATTTCGTATGACAATGAATCCCATTGTTTTGCATAGAGACACGAAAGGTTTGCATTTGTTTTGCCAAACAAAGGATGTTAGAGGCGGCCAGAAGCGGATGACTGCATTTAGGAATTACAATGTGACTGAGCATGAGATAACGAGGCTAGAGTTGGAAAAATGACAAATTGAGATGTTTTGTTTCAACCACAATATCATTAATTCATTTATGCATATTCCAGAAAAAATAGCATGTTTATAGAGGAAATCTATTTAAAGCACTTACAGGTATGTGAAGTTTAACATAACGTAAACGTGACAGTGCATTGATAACTTAAATCAACTCTTTCCTAAAATTTGTTTTTCTCATGCAAATCCAAATAGATACATGACGCGGACACGATAGCGTGTGAGGGTGAAACGTTTTCTCATGCATGGCCATATAGATACATGACGCGGACACGATAGCGTGTGAGGGTGAAACGTTTTCTCATGCATGACCATATAGATACATGACGCGGACACGATAGCGTGTGAGGGTGAAACGTTTTCTCATGCATGGCCATATAGATACATGACGCGGACACGATAGCGTGTGAGGGTGAAACGTTTTCTCATGCATGGCCATATAGATACATGACGCGGACACGATAGCGTGTGAGGGTGAAACGTTTTCTCATGCATGGCCATATAGATACATGACGCGGACACGATAGCGTGTGAGGGTGAAACGTTTAAAACACAAAGACCGAGAGTTCGACCAATGATGTTTATCAAAGGTTGACCATTTGAGTTTGAAGAAAAGGCTCGAGTCGTCGTGATTAGGATTCCACTAGACTATTCTAATTTGCGGTTTAGAGAAAAGCAAGAAAAACAATCAATTAACAATCAGGTCTCTTTACCTTGTCGATATGACTGCCGCCAATTCTCCGTCATGATGCTTCTGACAGTCAAGCGGGCAATGAACCATTGGGCAGACAGCTGACCCAGCTGATTGCAGACGGCAAACTAGCTGCAAGAGGTTGCTGATGACCAGACCTACGCTTATTGCGTGAATGGAGTACTGTCTACATGTAAAGTGAGTTGCTCTGAGGCTCATGTAACTAATTTAAATACATCCACCGACACACGACAACAATCGTTGCAAGTGCGTATTCATGCATCGGCCAATCAGATTGAGCTATTTTGCATAATACGTGTATTGTGAGGCAAGGTTGACCACGCGGTACGTAATCAGACGTTCGACTGGAGCAGGAGTTGTCACGTACTGCACGTGACACTGAACGTCTTTTTTGTGCGTAATTAATTCGTTTATTGATCTGCAAATACGGAATCTTCGCGCAGTAGGGACAATAATTCGCATGCAGGAATTTGTGTTGCAAGAAGATCATTGTATCATGTTTGCAATATAAGACGGTCTGTCACCGTTTTTTAAATTACTGTTGTGAATCCTGAAACCCTGTAGAAGGCAAGTGATAATGTATTTCGTCTGTTTTAGAAGTCGCGATAGTTATTACTAGTTACAAATGTTTTCGAAGTCGAGAACTGTATTGTTAGTTTAAAATATATTTGTACCCTTATAGATTCCAATACGGTGCAGGAAACTCCGGAGGGGATGGGGTATCCCCTGCTGGTGGGATAGTCTCGCTGAGAGCTTGCCTTGATAACGCGTCCTTAAACAGACCCTGTGGGAGCTGCAGCTTATAAACAGAACGTGCACATAGCTAAAGCCGCTCCCTAGCCTCCTCATTAGATGGACTCGGCTGCTGGACTTTCGGGACCTACTCCAGCAGTCCAGTCATGGGCTGTCCCCATGCGCTGGTCCCAGCTACCGAAGAGGAGACCGACGGCCCTGGAGACAATTGCACAATCTTTGATCCGACCACGCGTTCATGCCACTCTGGAAAATCGAGCCCAAGCCAAGCGTAGTCAACGAACTGGTAACCAACCCCTCATCCAGCCCCAAGAAAACCCAAGCCCTTATTGAATTACCTAATAGCTAACGCAGCGATTTGGCTGACCTTGTATTAAGTCTGTCTATCATGCTGATGATCATGAAACTCAACCAGAAAAGTTCTCTCCCTCTCCTCTCTCTCTCTCTCTCTCTCTCTCTCTCTCTCTCTCTCTCTCTCTCACACACACACACACACACGTACACACACACACACACACACACACACACACACACACACACACACACACACACACACACACACACACACACACACACACACACACACACAGAGTTCTCCAGGAACGCCACACGACACTAAAAGTAGACATTACCATTACTCGACAGACTGCAGTAGCTACAACGGACAAACGACACACGAGCGTATCACGTGACTTCATTAGCGTAAGCGCAAGGTCCGCCATTTTGCTTCTGCCTCCTCCCGGAAGGGTGAAAGGGCACGCACGCTGGGGCCTGTTTGATGTCCGTTGGCAATGAAGCATTAAGCACACTTAATCCGCGCACTGTCCACTCCCTGACACAGACACAAAGGGGCACGTGGCTTTGTCTTGATGACCGAGGATTTGAATATGAGAAATAGAGGAGAGAGAGAGAGAGAGAGAGAGAGAGAGAGAGAGAGAGAGAGAGAGAAAGAAAAGAGAGAGAGAAAGAGAAAGAAAGAAAAAGAGAGAAAGAGAGAGAAAGACAAAGAGAGAAAGAGAGACAGACAGACAAACAGACAGACATACAGACAGACAGAGACAGACAGAGACAGACAGACAGACAGACAGTCAGGCAGTCAGACAGACAGACAGACCCTCCAAAAAAGAAACAGAAAATAACATGATTTCTGAAAAGATCACGTGAGATGCATTTTGATTTTTAAAAGTACACATAATAATAAACAGGCAAGCAGGCAGATATACAGACAGAAGAACACACACACACACACACACACACACACACACACACACACACACACACACACACACAAAAGCAAGCGTACATACATCCACAAGCACACGCACACGCGAGCATGCACACGCACACACACGACTGAAAAGCGAGGTTGCGTGGGGTTGGAATGAATAATCGCCGGGGGAAACAAAGAGGGTGATGAGGAGCTACATAAGACCCTCCTCACGATAATGTCAGTCCTCATGCACAACAGTGCTCGTGGCTCCTGATTGCGTACAGCGAGTAATTTATGAGGTTACCTCTTGGGTCACTGTGTCAACCCAGCGTCACAGAAAGCGCTGCGCGTCACGCGTAATCTCGCGCGACTAGAGCGCTTCTCTCCTTTGAAAAGAGTCCACTATCATCTCTTCTCTTATCGCTATTCTTATTTCATCTCGTTCGACAGAACGTCCTTTTTGTCGCATATGGCACAAAGACCAGATTGTCTACTCCTTCCCTCCCTTGCTCGTCCCTTGTGTGAAAATAGCCTGAAGTCGAAAATTAGCAATAGCCAACTCATTGTCTGGTGTTGATATGATCTTATGAGCTTTTTATTGCTCGCCTGCTTCTGGGGCACTCTGCTGGTCACCACTGCAGCCTATTCGCTTATGCCGGCGTTATCAAAGTTGGTGTAAAACCAAAAGAAAAGCGTGTACGTAATGATGTACAGGTTAAAATGAGATGTATTCGAATGTTTGCCTACACTAACAAAACAGGCAGCCCTGTTGACTACAGGTGGCATCGCTGGACCAAATGACCTCCCGTGAAGTGCCGATGCTAAACTCTTAACTGCAGCTGTCCACTAAAATCTGCACCGGGGCAGCCATATTGAATGTCAACATTTTATCGTCGACTGCCTACATGGAAATACCATAGGGTGACCACGGTGGCTAATGTGGGCAACCAAGTAATAAGAAAAAAAGATGTAAAGAGCAAATTTCTTATTATACTAATTTATCATTAAATGGTTTTGTTTCTTTCAAAGATATATGCAGCACGAGCAGAATTAGTTAATAGGTCAACAGCTAGTCGTTCGGCCATGTTTATTTAATTACAAGATCCTCTCTTGAAAGTCGGGTCACAGCAACTATAATCATTGATTTATTAGCTCAGCAAACTTTCTGTCATCTATTTCAAATATGCCCGAATTACACTGCATTAAGTAATAAAATCGATTATCGTGAATTGACTTCGGTCTGCAGGATCTTGATTACAATTGTATACTAAATCGACTTCCCATACCTAACACTAAGCAAGACAAAGGTCTTCTAAAACAAACCATAATTCTAATTTATGAGATTCGGTTGTTGCAGGTGAATCAGCAGCTGAAAGAAGTTGTATAATGTTAACTACAACGATGCTGCTTAAGATCGGTCTCAGCGTTATTTGCCCGTGAAGGTGAAGTAGATGTTGACAAACGCTGCAGTCGAAACGCGTACAATCGAAAGTTTGAGCAGCAGTCGAATGGCGAAAGCAACGCTAGAAAGGGTTCTGTCAAAGAGTTCTGGGATCACAGGGCAGCCGTCGTGTTGCAGATGACCGAATAAATAAACACGAACAGTGTGGAGCAGTTACACTGTGAAAAGTGCGGTGGTCACTGGCCCTAGGCCTGTGGAACCCGCAGTCTCTCGCAAACTATCCAGTCTATTCAGTATGCATCATTTATTCATTATGATTCCATATATCCACCCACCTATCAAACCACCCATCTATCATTTCATCTCTCTACCATCCAACCCGCGCATCCATCCATCCACCCTTCCTTCCTTTCATGCACCCATTCATTTATCTACCAGCCAGCCAATTCCTCCTATCGTCATAAAATGCATTCACTCGTATTTCTGAATACTCCATAATGGGTACTGAAAAAGCGTCTTAAAATAAGACCACGAACGACGGCGATGGGCCATATAGGCAACAAGCAATAGCCACGCTTGCCTTGCAGAGAGGGGGAAACACACTTCCATAGAAATGTTCAGTTTCTATTGGGAACTGTTGACAACAACGAGGAAGAAGAAGACGACGACGACAATGACGACGACGATATTGATGATTTGATTACATTGATGATATTGATATTGGTGATGATGATGATGATGATGATGATGATGATGATGATGATGATGATGATGATGATGATGATGATGATGATGATGATGGTAATGATAGTGACGATGACAATATGGTATCACTGTTATGTTCAGCATCAGACCCTGTTTGGGTACTAAGCTCTTATCGTTTCATTGCAATGCCCAGTATACATGTACCGTGCGTGGTTGCAATCCTAGAGGGCATATCCAATGCAGGTTAGGCAACGTTACCCATTAAAGCGCCTCAAGGATCGTGCAGCATTCAGCACCGCACTGCACCTGCCACTCGCACAGCAACGGCACCGTGAACTCCATCACTGGACCGGAGCGGGGTCGATGATTTCACATTGATTTCTCTACCGAGTTTTTTCCCATCACGAGGGATAAACTAAATCGAACATGAGTTTCAGCCACGAATAATCACTGGTATATGCATTCATAGATCAGTGAGCTGATCACCCGATGTGGAAAACAGGGACAATCACATTACGTCAGTAGCAGTGATACTAAATTATGGAGCTTGAAAATGTAAATATCTCTCGTTTGACATGAAATAAAGAAGATAACGTTTTACTCTCTTCAGCAAAGATCTCCAGCGGTTAATGAAATCAATCTTTATACAAACATGCGCTACAGGCAACGCAAGCAGCAGCTGTCGAAGGCGACAGCTACTGTGGTAAGAGGGTGATGTCTACCGTTGTGTGGTTTCGCCCTCAGCCAGGGGGCTGTCTGTATGTACGATGGTCATCCGTCACCTCCGACAGACAGTAGGAAATTTCTACCCTCCAGCCACTGTGTGTGGTAAAGCTGCTGTTGAAGTGCGGGTTGGTTATTATTGATAATCGTAGCACGTCAGAGTTGTCTGAGGTCTGCGGTGAGGCCGAAGGCAGTTCAGCAAGCAGCTGTAGCTACCACTAGAAACGCAGCATCCATGTCGCTGCAGGAACGTAGCCCTTTGCAGCCAGGGAGGGTGAACGGGAAATATTGCCTGTGTGAATGTACCACAGAAGGATATGTTCCGACTCAAGAAACACCGACAGCAATACTCCTACATCAGCTGAAAGACTGACCCTAGCTCAAATATGCGTATAGGAAAGTGGAAAGGGGCAGGAAATAGACAACGAGGATGTGTGTGTGTACGCAAGTGTGATATATAATTTCGTGTACTCTGCGCGCATGCGTGCGCGTGTGTGCGCGCGCGCGTTTTGTGTGTTTTTTTGTGTATGTGGTGTGTGTGTGTGTACGTTGTGAGTGTGTGTGCGTGTGTGTACGCGTGTGCGAGTGCGCGTGTGAGTGCGTGTGTGAGTGCGTGTGTGAGTGCGTGTGTGAGTGCGTGCGTGTGCGCGAGCGCGTGCCATGTGTGCGCGCACACAGTGTGTGTGCGTGTGTGTTGGCGCCCCAAGTTGGATATCTATATGCATGGTAGAATTTATCATATATAGGTAAACTCGTGCACAACACATGTACATATAGGCATGTCGACCTCAAGCGCGAGAAGTAATCACAAGCTATTAAACAATCTTGATCGTTCGTTTGTCGATGTTCTTAAAATGTTTCTCTCCCGTTTGTCGATGTTCTTATAAAATGTTTCTCTCCCCTCCTCCCCCCCCCCACCCCCCCGCTCTCTCTTTCTACCCCCTCCTCCCTCCCTCGTCTCACCCACTTCATCGACGTACCCGATTTGAATGAACTATAGACTATAGGTGCAATAAAGTTTCATACTCTAAACTGGCACAACTCTCCACATAGAATGAAACCGTATATCTGCCAGGAGACTGAAATGCAGGTGATGTCCAGTAACATTGCATTGGGGAGGTTTCTTGAATCGCGTTCAGATTTTTTTTTTAAAGTAACAGTGATCTGTGTGTGTGTGTTGTGTGTGTGTGTGTGTGTGTGTGTGTGTGTGTGTGTGTGTGTGTGTGCGTGCGTGCGTGTGTGTGCGTTTGTGTAAACGAGAATAGAAAGATTGGTTTCCACCCAGGTCACTGCCAACGAGAATGATCCATATTTAACACAATAAAATAAAAAAGCAACGGCGTTCCTTTTGTTTTGTAATCAGTCTGTTATAGCATACCTATTTTCCCAAAACTATAACTAGATAACTTTACGCATGCATGTCTGCACATGACTGAAGTGAAATATGTACAGACAGATGTATCCAAGTTACATAAGTAATGTTTTCACACCAGTGTTGGTAGTGTGTTACACGTAACTATTGATGCCGACTAAACGAGAATCGCTACCTTTCTTAAAACATCACAATACGTTTATCAATTTTGAAACATAAACTTGATGAGTCAGCGAGGACGACTTGCAGTTTCTTGTCACTCCAATACAACTCTATTCTTTAATCTACTTTTGAACTGTCACATTTACACAAGCTACTTTTAATCTTTCTGCGACAGTGATGCATCAAATACTGGTATTACCATTGGAAATAAACTCATGAAATGAATAAAATGATAATCTTCATAAGGAGATTGGCACGGCACGCTAATCATTTTTAAGTGTATAGAGAAAACCAGGTGAAATTTTGCAGATGGTATTAATGAATTAAAGATTATTTCAACACAATTGGCGACTTTTTCAGAGATGCTGAGGGACTTTTTTGTTGTAATACACGCATCTTAGGCGCAGTTAAAACCGATCTACATATATACTCGAATCCAACAGTTGTGACTGAATAGCTGTCGCAGTGTGGAATACAGGGGGTGGGGGGTTATTCCTTTTTGCTCGTACAGAAAAGCAATAGAAAAGCACCACGGATAGCATTTGAACTTTAAACGCCTAGCAACATCCTCTCG
>JAWQFJ010031197.1:20000-22500 GCA_034096865.1 Theodoxus fluviatilis
AGGCTCCGAATGCGTTATCAACGCTGCTCAAGTAACATTTTCGCGCCTCGCACTGACGATCGCATTAACTGATCACTTAGGATCACTAGCTTCCGAGCTCTCGTACCGTCCAGTGGCACTCGACTGGCCGTGCAGTCGCTGCGACCTTCCTACGCTTGCTGCAGCCCAAATGGTCAGTGTAGCAGGACCGCTACTAATAAGCGACAGATGCGCGGTCGAGTTTGTAAATAGCTCTAAGTTGTTTGGGCGAGACGCCGGGCGACCTCTGTGCCTCGACCTCGTGATAAACGGATAGGCGTGGCCTAGCGAGGCGATGAGCGTTGGCAGCGCGTGGCTTGAGCTCTGATTGGCTGCCTCCGCTTTGCCCCTCCTCCTTTCTCCCAGCCGCTAAGTCGCGCCTGCAAGCGGCCCGCGATGGATGGATGGAGGGGGAGGGGAAGCAGACGTGCCTTTCCTGTTTCTCCATGCTCAGCCCTGTGGCCGTGTTATGCAACAGGCGCCTTATTGCCTGCCTTAGCTGAAGCACGTGTAGAGCGAGGAAAGCGAGACAACAGGATGGGAACAGTATTCGGGGAGGTGGCGAAAGGCGGTGAACTGAACAGAGTAGAGGAGGGGAAGAAGGGCAAGCAGACAATGTGAAAAAAGCGATGTAGAAGGAGCAGGAGAAGCAACAAGAGCAGGAGAAAAATAAACAAACAAATAAGGAGAACAAAAGGCGTACAGAGAGCAGGAGATGCGATGGCCATGTGAGAATGTTTTTTTTCTTTGAGAGAGGTTGTACATGTGCGTGCGAGCGCTCACGTGTGTCAAAAACTGTATGGTACCAAGGGAAAATCATGACTTTTATTGTGTCCTTTTGTAAAATACCAACGTTGTATCCGTTCTTGAACCATCACGTTATTTGTGTGAATGCCTACCGCTGTTTTGATATACATCATAATGTGCACATACATGATCCATTTCTATGAAACGAGTTTTAGACAATACTTTCTTATTCCACTCTACCGTACATGAAATGGTCAACTGTGCCAAGCAGATCTTTTAAAAACTTGATATATTTTCACGGCTCAGATTGAGTGGCATGCAATGACGGAGAGAAATGAGAAACTTTTTTGTTTGCTCTGAAGCAGAGGTGAACTTTGGCCTGCATTTGCTTACGACCAGGGAGCGCGACGTTGAAAGCTGCGTGAATTGCATTGTTGCATGCTTGACCAAGGAGCTTCGCTCACAGTGCTTCTCCCCACCCAGGAGTAAAAGCGGATACCTGTGAGGGCTCAACTGGAAAAGTGTGGACGTCCACTTTATCGCGTTCACCAGGAGCCAGGTTGCATGCTCCCCAGGTAGTTGGGATGATGATGGAACTATTATGACCTAGTTCGATGGCCAGGGTGTAAAGATATGCGTTCTCAGCAGCCATCAATGGGTGAAACATCTCGATTTTAGAGCTTGCGCTTCTAGAATAAAGGTGTCGGAAGCGACTGTATAGAATTACAAAGTAACCGCATATGTGTCTTCAACTGGCGTATAATTTACCTTCCTGATCTGTAGGGAACTTGATCAGTCTTGCCCTATGTCCAGTTGTCGCACAACTGTCGTATCAAATGTGGACAAAAGGAGCCTGTCACCATGTTGGTAACAGCTGCATGTCTACTTTTCCTTGTGACTCGACCCTGCTGTCCCTCCCTTTCACCCTGTCCACCCACCCCACCCCTCCACTCCCAACCTCTCCACTCCCACCTCGCTTCACACATCCCTTATCGCACCTGCCCTCTCTCTGGCGGCCTGCGGATGCAACAGCAAGGCAGCTCTGCAACAGTTGAATGCCTTTGACATTGGTCAGTTGCAGACTGAGCGGCAATTGGGGGGTCGAGGTTAGGTAGTTAGAAACTGGGGGTTGGGAGTCGGTGTGGAGTGGGCAGTAATGGACGGTAGTATAGTGCACAGGAAACATTTCCCACAGAGCCCCAACCACCACCACTCCTCCCCTTCTCCTGCCTTCCCTCCCTCATTCTGTCTTCAGTTTCCTCGCGCTCTCTACCCCCTCCTTCCGTCCCCGACCCCCCCCCCCCCCCCCCCCCCCCTCCCCGATGAGTACTGTGGGGCATAGCTATTTACGAGCTGTAAAGAGAAGGCTGAGAGCGATCGTCTTTGTACCGCTTGCAATGAGGACAACCTTTAAACCATGATTAGTCCGAGGGCCGGGCGATCGTTAAGAAGAATCCCTTCCTATAAACCAGTGTAGGTATGAATGGATCGCCCATAAAGGAAGCGGACTGGTCGCCCTTTGATCTGCGCCGAAAGTGCCATTGGATTTTTACCTGTCGACGTCGAAGGGTCACAGGGAAAGGCGCGCAATAACGCCGGTGTAAAAATTCCTCCCACCTCTGCGATGATTGTAATCTCCAGACCCAGTCGTCGCCGCTACGAGAATGGAGGCGGCGACTTGGTAGACAAGGCGTCTGACACCTTGAGGGGTCCTTGAGAACGCTCACGCCGCCAT